>CAUYQV010084505.1:0-96158 GCA_963574575.1 Galagoides demidoff | reverse complement strand
ATGTGTTTGTGGTAAAATGATTCTTGTTCTTCTGGGTAGTTACCTAGTAATGGGATTGTGGGATCAAATAGAAGGTCAACTATTAGTTCTTTGAGGATTCTCCATACTTCTTCCCGTAAAAGTTGTATTAGTTTGCAATCCCTCCAGCAGTATAGATGTGTCTTTAAGCTTTAGAGAAGTGCAAATCAGAACCACTTTGAGATACCACCTAACTCCAGTAAGATTAGCTCACGTCACAAAGACACTTCTACACCTCTAACCCTTCTTACTGTTTGACCTTGGGCAAGTTACTTCACCTTCTTGCAGTCATGTTTCTCATGTATAAAGTGTGGTTAAAGGTGTCTATCAAATGGAATGGTTACAAGGATTAAATGAGACACTACATTAAAACTCTTTAGCCTTCTTCCAGGCAGAGTACATGAATCTCCTGAGTCCCCCTTTCCTGCCTTTCTTTCTTGAGAGCAGGCATTATATTTCTTTTCCTAAAACATTTCATTCCGCGCTACACAGATCACCTAGCATGGATTTGATTGGGTGCCTGGCTGATCAGTATGCTTTGAGTATTTGCTATACACGAGGCACATCCCTGGATTCATTCCTTCCTTCCTTTATCTCTCTCTCTCTCTCTCTCTCTCCTTTTATCTTTTTTCAGAGTCCCACTTTGTGTCTCCTGGTAGAGTACATTTGTGTGACACCTCATAGCAATCTCAAAGCCTTAGGCTCAAGGGATCCTCCTGTCTCAACCTCCCAAGTAGCTGGGACTACAGGTGCCAGCCATAACACCTGGCTTTTTTTTAGAGATGTGGTCTCACTCTTGGGCAGGCTGCTATCAAACTCCTGAGCTCAAGCAATCCACTGGCCTTGGTCTCCCAGATTACTAAGATTACAGGGGTCCTAGGTGCTTTCTTAAAGCTCTGAAAAGAACAGACAATATTGAAACCACTGTTCTGCCAAAACTTGAGTTGTCAGTTGAATTGATTAGGCAGACAAGATAACAAACAGGACAATAAAGAAATGGGGGGCCGGAGCGTGATGGCAGTGAAATGTATTTAAATAGCTATGTGTTCAGTTCCTTCCTCCCACCAACATCCTAGCCAGCATCGTATCCTTCCTTTGTGACATGACCTTTTACCTTTGGGACACTGCCTCATGCATATAAACGACCCAACAGTATTATTCCTTGTGTGTGTCTACATATGTGCACAAGTGTGACGGAGCGACACAGAGCACTCACTTCAACCAAAGAACAACGTGGCTTTACAAATGCAAGGCATTTGACTGATTGATTTGCTTTTTTATCTGTTGTATTGATAACATTTAGACTACAAATTAAACAATCATATATCAAAAAATATAAATTAGTCTCATATTGGTTTCTGGGAACTTTTTACTTAGCCCTAACATGGTTCTAATTAACTTTAAATAATCATATGGGCTATGTTTCAAAGAGAGGATGTAAGCCATCTCCTCTGAAAATTTATGTTAATGAAGCAATTATTATGCACTAAATTTCTTTTTGAATCCAAAGAAAAATGATACCTATTATTCTGTATTGAAATCTAAACTTGCATTACCACATTCTTTATTCAACTTTGTTCATGAGTGCTTGCTAAAGGTTTTTGTTTCTAATCCTTCTCAATGTATTAGGCAGTTTCATCTTTGTCATTTGCTGAAATGAGGTATTGTGTAGTGACAATTTCACATACATGTTAATTGAGAAGTTGTTGAAAATGCAATTAAAACTAATGACAGGTGTTGTTATTACCATTGTTATTATTATTACTTATACATCTGTATTTGGGTATAATTTGATCCTTCCAATAGCTTTGTGAGGTGGATAAGACGTATTACAGTCAACATTTTATAAATTGAATAGTAGTTAAGTGTATTTATTCTTTGACTAAAACGTTATATAAGTATTTTATGCTAGGACTGGAATTAGATCTCCCAAAGTTTGACCTAGATTTCTTTATAGCTCAAAGACTACACTATTTTTTTCCCTATTGTCAGAATCAAAGTATGCAAATGTCACTTACAGCATTTTCTTCCCTCAAAAATTTTGAGCAAAAACACATAGAGAATTTTTCCCAAAGGTAGCTTTTAACAGAAGCTTGGTATTTCCTCCTCAAAAATTAAGATTGTCATTTTAGTCTATTTTTTTATCCTGACTGTGTCTTTCTTAGCTTTGGAAAGCTTCTGCTATTTTTCCCTTCTGGTTTTTAACTACTTTGCCCAACATTTTATCCACATTAAAAGGGAAAAAAAAATCTTACTTTATATGGTACTTAAAAAGTAGATCCCTTTAATTCCTCATCTGGGCAGGGAAGATAATGGCTTTAAGCAAATGCTCTAGTCTTTGTGAAAGAATGTAATATCTTCCCCAGGACCTCATTTGATATCAGGTCCTGCCTTTGATTCTTTAGGTTCCCATGTTTTAATCACCCTTTCTGCGATTGATGTGTGGAATTTCTGCTTGGAATGCTGGTAGAACTGGGGACATTTGTTTCCTGCACAGATGTACTGGCAGTGCTTAGATAATCTTATCTGCTTTGGAAAGGCAAACAAACAAACAAAAAAGGTGGGAAACACAAATCTCTGGGAGCTCTTCAGTGATCAGAGCATAGTCAGCCCTCCTCCCATTCCTCACTTTCTGCTGAGGACAGCTCAGCTACCTGCTGCAGCTACGGGACTTGAAATCCTGCACTTGTGGTTTTCTTAGGCAGCCAGGACACCAGGAAAAGAATTATGCCATTTTATTAAACATGTGTGTAACTCCCATTATTATAATACCATTTATTTTGCCTCATAGCTCCCATCTTGAAAAAGACACTAATTTCCTAAGCCTTGGTAGCAACAGACCTATTCCTTCCTCCCTGCCTATTGCATGAATGTGCTGTTTGTTACAGTCCACCTTTGTTCAGGGCCTTTCTAGGGACTGTCACTGTAGCCTCCAGCTCTGAGGTCTAGAGTCACACATTGTGTTTCTGAGAAACAAATGTATGAAGGAAATTTAAAGTAAAGAAATCTACACACATTAAAATTAAATTGCCACTTGGGTTCCTAAGGTCCTATGGATGTTCTAAGCAGTTTTTTGAGTTAGATTCCAGTTTATGATTTGGAGACCCAGACAAATGAGGATATTTTGCTAAGTGACAAGTCAGTGAAATATGTTGTATTTGCCTCCAGCTCTGTCTTGCACAAAAGTCTCATCTCTTTCTGCTCTGCTATATCGTCCTGAACACAGGGATGAAGGCACAAAGAGATGTGAATATACTGTCAGGTCAACACATCTAGTTTAGAACAAGAAAAATCCAGGTTTCAAACCCAGGTTTTTTTTTTGTTTGTTTGTTTTTTTGAGACCGAGCTTCAAGCTGTCACCCTGGGTAGAGTGCCGGGGCATCACAGCTCACAGCAACCTCCAACTCCTGGGGCGCAAGCGAGTCTCCTGCCTCTGCCTCCCAAGTAGCTGGGACTACAGGCACCTGCCACAATGTCCAGCTATTTTTTGGTTGCAGCTGTCGTTGTTGTTTGGTGGGCCCGGGCTGGATTTGAACCCGCCAGCTCAGGTGTATGTGGCTGGCACCTTAGCCACTTGAGCCACAGGCGCCGAGGTGCAAACCCAGGTTTGCCATCACCATCTGCATCCACTCAGTCAGATTTTACAACCACTAGGAACCTCAGTGCTTTTAGCTATGGAACGGGTCTACTAATGCTGTCTGAAAGAGCTACCACAGTGGTGACATATGAATAGAAACACTTTTGTGGCCTGTCAAGTATTATGAACCAAAGACAAGCCTTTGAGAGACATTTTACTTATCTTAAAACTGAAGACGTTACCAGTTGCTGTCTGTAGAGTCTCATTTAGTACTTAGACTCCACAATCCTATCTTGATTGTGACCTCTACATTTGATTTCTTTACTACTTACTGTCTGATTCCCTAAGTGCTGAATTCATCTCAATCCAAAGGAAGGTTGCTTGTCATGGCATGTACACATGTCCTCAGTTCTTCAGACCAAAGTACAGCCAGAAAACAAGGAAATGCTGCCATGCATTGGCCACTAACAAATCTGGGGAACAGGCAGTGACCTGAAGCACTAGCCACAGGTTATTCATAGCAGTGCCAGTTAGGAGCAGGACTGGGAGGCCATGGCCATTCCACAGCAGTCTGGTGTCACACGTGAGCATGTAGTATGCTGAGCGGTGTTACAGTTCAGCCAGTAGCACAGTAGCCTCTGGGTTCTCTGCCTGGGTTCTAGTCCTCTGTGACCACTTTCTAGTTGTGTGGTCTTGTGCAAGTTATTCCTGCAAATAATTTCCCGATGTGAGCAATAGGAATAATAGCTTCCGCCTCTTAGGGTTTTAACAAAGACTAAGTGGCATAGCAAGCATAGAGTACTTAGAAGAATCTCTCACAAATGCTAGATATTACATACATTTCCTGCTTAATTTTCAAAACAATTCTGAAGGGGATAGTAATAAGCAAATGGAGAATGAGAGATGTAAAATATTTTTTCCCAGATTGTACCCCTTGTTTGAGGTACATCTGCATGCCCTATTGGTCTGAATTTAAAGCCTGGGCATCTTCACTTTATCACAACACTATCTAGGTCCAAGTAAATGACCTTGTGGACCTAGCTATCTTCCTGGGAAAGCCCAATCTGCAGTGCATAGGTTCCCTGCTCCAAAAAAAAATCTTATGAGTAGGATGTCAACGCTAGGAAATATATCTGCTAACACCCAGAGATGCTCAAGGAACAATAAATTTGGGGGCAGAGAAAAGCCACAGAAAATAATGTCCTAACAAATTTTCTAACTATCAGGGAGCATAATAATATAAACACTTAACAGCTAATGACAATGATTATAAAACCAATGGAGTATTTCATGAGATTTAGTGCAATGCATAAAAAATGTGGGCAATGCTTTCTCCGTTTTGCAAAGTGAGCTGAAAATCAAGTTGCACATCATTTTGTAATTAAAGACTTTGGGGGCCTCTGAAAATGTTCATGCCCATCTCTGAGTCACGTTACTATATTGCCCGACATCTGTGAAGAGTCAAGTGCTTTTAGCTGTAGTAAATCATAGAGCAATAACAATTCAACAGTCGGTTTGATGGATGAGGCCTCAGATTAAACGAAAGCTGCACTCTGAATTTAAGATCATCTAAGAGAAAATCTGATGTGGAATGTTAGGTAGAAAGGGAAATGACCTCACACTGACTGAGCGTCTCTACTCAGTGTTCCAGATGCTGTCAGAGGTACTTCAGATATTTATCTTATAATCCCCACAACAACCCTGTCAGAACTAATTCTTTATCTTTGTGGTTGACAATATTGACATTTGGAGAAGCTAAATAGTAACAGAACTGTTATTTAAGAAACAGTCCCCACCACTTCTGTCCTTCCTACTTTCCTTGTTTTTTTTTTTCCATCTTCCCTTTTGGACCCTTTTATTCCTCCTTCCTTCTCTGCTTTCTTAATTTCTATCTTCCCCAATTAACTTAATCAGTATGTACTGAACATATATTACATACTGGACACTTGCTCAGTTGCCGAAGATTGGATAGAGAGCAGAAACCTCTCTGGATTCTTCCAGTGGGGTGAACCTAAAATGGAGGAAATGGATATAAATTTTTATACCCATGACTGTAAAACAATACCTGAGAGAAGTGCTGTAAAAGAAGGAAATGTGATTGGAGAGCAACAAGGAAAGTGTAATTAAAGGATACTTCCCCACAAAATGATATTTTAACTTCTATCTAAAAAGTGAGAACTGTACTAATAGGTAGATATGTGAGGGCCTGATATATTCAAGATGATTGAATCACAAGGACTATGTCAAATGTCCCAGGTGGGTGACAGTGCAGCGCCACCTAGAGCCCAGAAACGGGGTACTGTGGCTGAAGCATAGAGAGCAGCCTAAGCAGTGAAAGAGGGAGCTGCCCTATCTATGAGAGCTTACTACAGTCTTTTTCTTTGGATTTACTTTATTTCATTTTATTTTATTGATACCAGGCTAAGTATTTTATCTCCAATTTAAGTAAAATGAGAAACCAATAATACATTAGTGTTTTTAAAATTTGATTATAGATAAAAGAAAACTAAGAGATTATTGAGGGGCAGGATCAGGATGAAGAATGCATGGGCAGCTATCAAAAAGAAACATACAAGTATAATTATCATGGTCTGAGTGAGAAGTGATATATGGCACAGCTAGAGGGCTAGAAGTAGAGGGAAAATTCTTAAATTGTTATCCAGAATTATGTGAACTCTATCATCCTAAGATAGGTGATTTAAAGAACTCCTCTGATTAGTTAAAGATAGATAGCACCTGGGATTCTTCCCCAGTGTCAACTGAGGTCCTACTTGGGCTTTGAATGTGTTACATTGGGGAAAAATACCAGAAAGAAGCATATGAGTAGCAGGGAGTTGTGGCAGGTGTCTGTAGTCCCAGCCACTTGAGAGGCAAGAGAATATCCTAAGCCCAGCCAGGACTTGGAGGTTGCTGTGAGCTGTGTGATGCCATGGCATTCTACTGAGGGCAATAGGGTGAGACGGAAGAAGAAGAAGAAGAAGAGGAGGAGGAGGAGGAGGAGAAGAAGAAGAAGAGGAAGGAGAAGAAGAAGAAGAAGAGGAAGAGGATGAGGAGGAGGAAGAAGAGGAGGAAGAGGAGGAGGAAGAGGAAGAAAGAGGAAGAAGAGGAGGAAGAAGAAGAGGAAGAAGGAAGGAAGAAGAAGAAAGAAGAAGAGGAAGAAGGAAGAAGGAAGAAGAAGCAGCAGCATATGAGAATACAGCAGTGGTCACCATGGATGATGACTTTTTTTTTTCTTTTTTTAGGGACAGACTCTTTGTCACCCTTGGTAACTGCTGTGGCATCACAGCTCACAACAACTTCCAGCTCTTGGGCTTAGGCAAATTCTCTTACCTCAGCCTCCCAAGTAGCTGGGACTACAGGCACCTGCCACAATGCCCAGCTATTTTTTGTTGCAGTTTGGCTGGATCCTGGTTTGAACCCACCATCCTCAGTATATGGGGCGGCATCTACCCACTGAGTCACAGGTGCCACCCCATGGATGATGACAATGAAATAGAAAGTAACCTAAATTGGGTCAAAGGGACTTGGTTCCAGTGTTGCCTATCATCTCACCCAACTCAGAAAACTATAGCAAACAATTCACTCCATGTCTCCATTTTCTGTTTTGTAAAACAAAGCACTTCCAACTTTAACTTCTGGGAATATAGACTAGATATACTTTCCCTATTTCACTCTCTAAATACAACTATAATACCTAGATATTATCTATGGTAAAATAATTAAATAGGAAGCCCTTATGTGAGTTCCTACACAAGCAACTAGAAGCCTAGACACTAGGAACATAGAACACATTTCTTATAAATGGCTTAGAGGAAAATGAAATTTAAGTTAAATCAATAAGAGACCATCAGTTTTGCACACTATAGAAGGATTTTCCACCTCAGTAAGCCAAATATAGTATAACTCTAACCAATCAGTGTTTTGTTTTTTATTTTTTGCTACACTTCCTAATTTACCTTATAAGTCTTTCTTTTAACCCTCTCTGGTGGGCCCCAACCATAAACCATGGATGAATGATATCTAGTTCATGAATTAATGTTTACTCAAATAAATGTTTAACATTATTACCACGACTCAGTTTAGTATTTAACATATACAAAACAAAAATAAAAGACTGAGAGCTATGGGCCAGTAAAAAGACTAGTTAAAGACCTTGAAACTTAATGAATGACACAATTACAAATTTCTTGGATTTTTATATTTGCCTCAAATATCCCAGGATGTAATAAGGGCATCATTTTGGTAGTGTCAGTAGAGATGACTTGAGAAATCGTCCCCACCCAGCAACAATGCCATGTCCTTCCTCCTCCTCCCAGGTGTCAGAGGATACCCAGGGCAGGATCATGACTTTCCCGTCTCCTTGTTATACCAGTGAAGGCCACTAGGAGTCAGAACTCCCATTTCCGCCTTTTGAACATCAATATAGAGGTAGAATTTGGAACCTGGAATTCTACCCGTTTTAGTATTAACAATGCAAATATTGGGAACGTGGAATTCTACCCTTTTTATCATTAACAGTGTTAAACATTAGCATTAGCAGTGCCCCCTCTTTTCTTGCCATATCAGTGGGAAAAGAAATGAGATAAAGCAATCATTTAAATAACACCCAGAGTCTTGTAAAATCACACCCATAATACTCCGATATAAAGTTAAAATTACTTCTTATACCAAGAACTAGAAAGATTTCAAGCTGAATGAGAAAGCCATCCCTGAGACAAAAGAGATGGTATAATTATCTGATTAAGATTTAAAAGCGGTCATAATAAAAATACTTCAGTGAGAAGTGAGAAATTACACACACACGTGGCACTAATAAAAAAAGTAGGGAGTCTCAGTGAAGAAATAGAAACATGAGGGAAAAACAAACTGAAATTTTAGCACTGAAAAACACAATAAAAGCAAGAAAAAAGAAAAAGCCTTGGTAGATTATCTTACAAAGAAATAGAGAAAGCAGATCAGTAAACTGGAAGATCAAACAGTAAACATTACCCCATCTGAAAAACAGAAATAAAATGGGCTGAACAAAAATGAATGGAAGCTCAGAGACATGATATCCAACAGAACACCTTTCATCTGTGTTATCAGAATCCTGGGTGGAGAGAGTCTGGATCATAAAAGGTGGGATGAAATAAGTACTCAAATAAAATTACTCAAAGACAGGCTTGAAAGGAGGACTTAAAGAAAAATGACTTAAAGCGTCTCTAAATTTGGCAGAGGACGTAAATATAGAGATTTCAAAAGCTGACTTAAGTCAAAAGAGAAAAAAAACAAAGACAAACCAAACACAAGAACCAAAACTATGCCAAAACACGTCATAGTCGAACTCCTAAAAACCAATGACACAGAAAAAGATAGTGAAAATGTTGCAGTTTTGGCTGGGGCTGAACTTGAACCCACCACCCCCGGTAAATGGGGCTGGCGCCCTACTCCTTGAGCCACAAGCACCACCCAACAGCATCTTCTTAATCAGAATCTATAAAAGGCAAGAGGAAGTGGTAAAACATTTCCCCAGAGCCAAGTACTAACAGAGAAGATCTGTCCACCTACATGTGGAAACCTGAAGTGGAAACACAGTAAACTTAAAATTACTAAGAAAATAAATATATAAGAAATATGAAAGTATAAATTGAATATATACAAATCTTCTCTGCTGTGAAATATGCAATGTTAGCAAAAGAAATTTTTAAAAGTTCTTTACAAGAGAAGACACTGTTGTTTAGGACATTTATATTTATCTGGATAATATCTGTGATATATTAATAATTAACAAAAGTAAATTGCAGAGTATTACACACCATGTGATTCAATTTCTGATTAAAAGAAAGACAAGGATCAAGAAATTATCTGTGTATGTGCTTGTATTAGTGGATGCACACCAGATTATTGACATTGATTTCCATGGGATGGAATTTCTTAAGGAGAGGGCCACTGTTATTTTCTTTATACATTTTTATATGGCTTAAAGTATTACAATAAGTATCCAAAGTTTTGTGGTTAAGACAAAAATAAAAGACTCATAAAGCCTTATATTTTAGAGGAAAAAGTCTGGTAGTCTGGTTTTTATAACAGACAAAGTAAATGACTTTTTTGTCTTTTTTTAGTCTGGGTGTTGTATGAGCAGGCGTTGGGCTCGTGCAGAAAGAGGCCACCTTCCCTTTGGGTCTTCCACCTCCCTCATAACTAGCCCCAGCTGCTTATGTACTTACAGGGTCCCTGGGATTCTGTGAATCATGGTTTGAAAACCACTGGTCTACAAAGAATCAAAGAAATCTTCCATGTCTAAGAGGGTGGAACAGATGGGAATTTCAGAGTCAGTGTGAGGATCTCCTCCCAGGTATCCTCAAACTACAACCCGCCGGCCACATGCAGCCCGCCAAGGACATTTTCCGGCCTGCCGGGTGTTTTTGCTGCTGCTGCCTGTCCTGCTTAGCAGCTGACTCATCCTAGGGCCCACAGTCCAGCCCTCCAACGGTCTGAGGGACAGTGAACTGGCCCCGTTTAATAAGTTTGAGGACCCTTGCCTCATTCTCAGGCTGCACTTGTCACCGAGGATAACCTCACTTATAACTGCTAACTTACTCCTTCTGCAGGTCCACAGGGTTTCTTGTAATTTTATAAATGTGCAATGTAGGTCAGGGCTGTCCTTATTGGAGTTCGATGCCCCAGTCTGGGTCTAAGTTTTTCTAGGAATACCATGTAACCATCAGCTCTTCCCACACTGATGACCCTGGGGCTGTGACACAGTGTTTTCTATAGCCTGATAATGATACCCACATTCAGGGCTGTCTTCTAGGTTCAGTGAAACCTGCCATTCAGCTTCTCCCCACTGAGTCTCACAAATGTAATTGCACAAGTGTATCCTAATACACTCATTTTGAAAATACCTATGTGTTTAGAGTCCTGCCTGTGTTTGTGTGTGTGTATTTCCCTATTGTATGTGCCGACGTGTTTATCTATCACTATTTCCATATATACATGCATATGTGTATATATATTTATATATATATTTATCTTTTAAAAAGATGTTAGATTCTGAAGGCAAATGGAATGCCATAGTAAATCCTTTCCATGCTCAAACTTTTTTGTTTATTTCTAGTATACTTCTCTCAAGTAAAATCCATTTCATCTCCTTTCCTTCCTTTCTGGAGATGGCCTTGTTACACAGAGGAAAAAGACACAAACAAATATACACAGAGCCAGAACAGGGCCATCTTTCCCTGTTCCACACATAATTAAAAACATAATACATTTTCCATCCTGTGGCGCTATCAACTTTTCTCCAGCTGCATTTAATCCCATGACCTTGAAAGGTTTCAGTCATAATAGAAAAAGAGGAGGAGAAATGCCGGGTTTGAGATCTTGAAAGTGGAAAGATTCTTCTATTTTGAGCCAGAGTACTGAAAGTGAATTAATCTTTTTATTCTCTGAAGAGCCACAAGACCCTTGACTGTCCGAAAATGCTCAGAAATGAGTTTCTTTGAGGAGGGCAGAGCCTGGGCCTTCACCATAGTGATTGGCAATAAGAAAAGAAGGAACTCTGGTGGTAAGTATATGGGAGAACGTTCAAAATCTCAGAAATATAAACAGAGTAGAAAACAGAAAATGTATCTTCCAGTCCCAATCTCTCAGCGTGAACCAGCATATCTGTTTGAAACATGTAAAAAGCATTAAATGATTCGGGGTTTTCACAGAAACCCATTCACGTGTTTTCCCGTTGAAACAAATAAACCTTTGTCACCTTGAAAAAAGGCAGGAAGAGAAAACAAATCACCCATAATCATACCCTCCAAAAACAATATATATTAACATTTAAGTCTGTTTCTTTTCAGTGTTTCCATGTATTGGATATATTTACTATGGAATTATAATCATTTCCCATTCCTTGGTTTATAATCTCTGTTTTCTCACTCACAAAAGCAAAACTACATCCTCTGAACCATCACAGGCTCTTGTAACAGTAGAAACCATGGGAAAAGTACTTGAGTTTTGACTGTTTCACATACATTTTGTGCCTAATTTTGGACAAAATCTAGAATTAAATTAAATTTTAGCTTTTTATTTTACAACGGTAATTTGAATAATACATTCCTTTACAAGACTATTGAAATGATCAAATAAGAAAATATAATACTACAGTTATCACAATTCCTGCTATATAGTAAGTAGCCAATAAAATTTAGCTAAAAGTAATGTGTCTTGATACTCCTAATTTAGTTTATTCTATGACCCCCCAATAATCTGTTAACAAAATCTGTGTTATAGTTTAAAATTATGTCACCTATTTACTCATAAAAACTATCAAAATATTATGTGTCACATGACTTGTATTTTTAATAATTTCCTAAGGGTAGTTTCCCAGAAGTGACCTTGCTGTGCCAGCAAATTATCTCTTTTTACTTGAACTTACTACATAGCAATTTTGATTTTGCAAGATGTTATCAATTTTTATAACAACAACATATGAATATGTATCTCTTTGAATAGCAAAGACTGAGTATTACATTTTTTCTCTCAAATCTATACCTTCTTGTCATTAAAAATGGAGTCATTATTTTTATTATTCTAACTGAATAATGTTTAATAATTATAATTGTTATTGTTATATATTACTAAATCTCTTGAATGACTATCTCTTAACTACTCTCCCTTTATTATAAAACAGTAAAGTAAATATTCCATTTGGAAACCAATCACTATTTTACATTTACCCCTTGTGGTGGTTATAAATACTACCTGATTATGAATGTAAAAAAATACATCTTACAGGTGAAAAGAATAAATATAGACATATCTATCGTTGCCTACTTATTTTATTTGCTTATACTGGACTGACAGATACATATTTATAAGCAGCATCATAAATAGCTAAAAATTAAGCTTATTTGCCAAGTAATTTATAACAAAATCTAAATAGGTCCCATGGCTAAAATACTGTTATGCAAAAATCATTCCAGCAAGGGACCAGTGGACTCTTCTGAACGTTTACTTAAATTTCAAACAAAGACGAATCTTGTTTTTAAAGCTACGAGTTGTTCATTTTACTTTTAAAAGTGTTGCAGTGGTATCATTCTGCTTCCCAGGTCTGTGAATTCCTTTATGCCATTTCTTCTCCCTGAGTCCTTCTCCCAGCAAAATCCTGCTCCCTGTCCAAACTGCAGTTGTGACAGCTCCTCTGGGCAGGCTCCCGCCTGCCTCTCCACCCAGATTGCACAGGGACACTTGATATTGCCACTGAGCGCTTATGTATCACAGCATTTGCACAGTGTTAGAACTACTTAATTTAAATTCTTATTCTTCTTATTATACTGACCAATTCTTGAGGGCAGGAATTGTCTCATTAATCTATGTTTGGCTTTGATCAGCATTTGGCTTTGAAAAAGTGCCTTGTAAATATTTATGTTGCTGCACCTTCTGGAAACTGTATTGTTTTCCCCAAGTATGTGCCCATATATATGAAGCCTGACGTCCTCAGGTCAGTATTTCCTTAACTACATGCTCTAAGATTATGAACTGTCATAGCTCTCTCCCCCACTCGGGCCATCCAGGGCAAGTCAGTATGTCCTCCTGTTGTGTACACTATTCCTTAGAGGTTGTTATAGGGATTTGTATTTTTTTTTTTTGCATTTTTCTAAGGGTGCTTATTAAGTATGGCTAGAGTCATATGGATACTTTTTATCGTTCAAGAGTGGATACTGGAGGGTATAATGGGAGCCCCCCGGAAGAAAGCAATATAAGATCTGTGCAGGGCACTCAGGAGGAAGATTCCACCAGCCATGTTGATGCTCCTGAGACTGTTAACTGCCATACAATGTAAGTTGTTTGATGAGGATAAAAGGTTTGGGAAGGAGGGGCAGAAGCATGCTAAAATAGAAACATTGCAAAATGTTGCAGTTGGGGAGCAATTTCTAAATGAAATAGGCCTGATGCAACCATGGAGTTTCCTTGATTCCCCAGGAAATCATGTGACTAATTAAACCTCCTATACTATTGAAAACTGAGAATTGTCTCTTCCACTTATATTACACAAACCTCAGGTGCACTGGCTATGCAAATAATATTGGAAGAGATAATAGTTTGTTGACTGAACAAATGGTCTAGTAAATTACTATACTGCTAAAATAGTAATTAACTCTGAATATATATGTTGTAATTTTATTTCTACCTCTCATTATACACATGCATTTAGGATGGCATTTGTGTTTCAGAGTAGATACTCTAGATACTCAATGACTCTTTTTATTTAGAGAATGAAATCATTTGTCATTGTATATGTAGACTATTTAAATCTTCTGCTAGAAGGAAATCTCCATGAAGCCAGAAATCTATTTTTTTAGCTTCTATTTCCTAAGAAGCATCTATCTAAGTACAGAATCACTGTACTTCAGGAGTGGGGGGTAGGGGGAGAGGTGATCAGTTATTCATTGAATGAGTGAGTATTTAGATTAAAAAAAAAGAACACTGGACTCTAGCATAGGATGACAATGGATTCATCAATGTGACAATTTTGCTGATTTCTAAGGGCTGCCTTCCTTTTGCAGTTCCAATCAGATTGATGGGTAATGAGGTAAACTTGCACTTAAGAAACCGAAATGACCAGATTGATTATTCAGTGGTCTTTTATAGGTTACATTGACAGGAATGGAGTCATTAAATCCATTTTTTCAATTGCTTTTCAATTATTTAATTGGGAAAGGTTCCTTTTGAAGTTATTAGATGGATGTTTGATTATGTTAAGATTTATTTTGGCTTACAATGCTGAATTACAGAGTCATTGATTACATGAGTTAGGGGTTCAACAAGAGAAATGGAATAGGAGGGCAGGCGGTCAGGAAGGAAGACTCACAGGCCAGCTACCACCCTTGGGCCCAGGGTGAAACTGTTAAGCACAAGCAGTCAGAAAGTGAAGATTATGCCTAGGGCTGAAACGTGAGGGGCATGAAACTAAGCTGTCACCCACAGTGGAATCTCTTTCCCTGGAAACCATAGTCTTGGTTTGACACCTTCCGTCAGATTCAGTCAGAATCAGTGGGTTATCCAGGATAAGCACCATTTCTTAAAAGCCACTGATTAGGTTTTCATTATAGCTGCAAAATCTATTCACAGAAACACCAAGATCGGAATTTGATCGAATAACTGGAGACCATAGCCGAGCAAAATCGACACATCAAAAAAGCCATAACATTAGCAAGTGGGGTGGTTCATGCCTGTAATCCTAGCACTCTGGGAGGCCAAGGTAGGTGGATCACCTGAGCTCAGAAGTTCAGGAGCAGCCTGAGCAAGAGTAAGACCCAGTCTCTACTAAAAATAGAAAAACTAGTCAGACATTGTGGCAGGCACTTACAGTCCCAGCTACCCATGAGGCTAAAGCAAGAGGATCACTTGAGCTCAAGAGTTTGGGGTTGCTGTGAGCTATGGTGGCACCACTGCACTCTACCCAGGACAACAAAGTAAGACTGTCTGAAAGGAAACAAAAGGCCATCATATCCTTCTCTGTCAGGATGGAGACACTGTTCCCATACCCAGATACAGAGGGGTGACAGACACAGGGAGGAATATTTTGCCACAGAAACATCCAGCTCACAATGTGTTCTCATTCCACACAGGTAGGGAGCATCTTACCAAAGTCAGCTCCAAGCTCAGGAAGTATTCTTTGTTTCTGCAGACTGGAAACTCCCCTTTTTTACCTAGAGACAGTTCCATAGAGCCCAGCCTATGGAAACTTATTCTGCTACTAAAGCAGAGGCCCTGAGCTGCCAACAACGGACAGTGGGAGCTCCAGTGGCTTGAGATGGATATGCTAATTCTAAAATTTATATGGAAGGTGCAGACCTTGGACAAACTAAAACAGTCAAAGAATAAAGTGGGAGAAACAACTCCATTCGAGTTGTTTCCAGCCTTCTGTACAGCTACAGTGATCCTGATCAGAGAAAAAAATAGACCTACAAAAATGTGCTTAATTAATTTTTAACAAAAGTGAAAAAGCAATTTAATGGAAGAAATATAGCATTTTCAACAAATAATGACAGAACATTGAACATCCATGAACCAGGACTGCACAACAGGAGGGAAGCAGCAGCAGGGAGAAAGCGTATGAAGCTTCTGGGCGCCACCTCCTGTGAGAGCAGGGGTGGCATTATAGTCTCAAAACAGCAGGAACCCTTAGAGAAGCCAGGAGTTGATGGCTCCCTCTCCAGCTCCATACTGCTGTGGTGCAGCCAGACGTCCACATGGCCCCAGCTGCTGCCAGTGCCCCCTCCTCAGAATTCAGGTAGGTTCCTGGAGCAACCCGGCAGGGAGTTGTAGGGGATGTGCTGGCCACTGGGCAGTTCAGAATCACCCATTCACTGGCGTCCTTTGTTTTATTCCTTACATTCTCTTCCTACTCCTCGTATCCCAGATGTCTCTCTGAGCCTTCACAGTGCTGTTGCTGTGTAGAATAAATTGAATGGGGGTCACTGTCTGTGCTCCTCCCTACTCTTCCCAAGAGAGATTGTTGAGAGGATGTTTCTAAGACTGCCATCTTTTCTTCCTTTATTGATAAAAGACTTTAAAATAATTTCTGATGGATTAACAAGCTGTGGTATATACCACGGAATACTAGCCACTAAAAAGATGGAGACTTTACATCTTTTGTATTAATCTGAACAGAGGTGGAACAACATATTCTTCTTAGTACAGCATCATAAGAATGGAGAAGCAAGAATCCAATGTACTCAATTCTGATATGAGGACAATTGATGACCTAGTACAACGTGGGGGTGGGAGGATGGGAGAGCCAACAAAGGGAAGGAGGGAGGGGGTGGGAGTCATGGTGTGTGATGCACCTCTTGGGGGTGGGACACAATGACAAGAGGGCCTTTACCTAACAAATGCAATCAGTATAACCTGGTTCTCTGTACTCTGAGTGAATCCCCAACAATAATGAAAAAAACTCAAAAATCACGTCTGACACAGGGCTAGTTTCTAGATGAGATAAGGAAAATAAAACTTGACAATGAAACAAACAATCCAATTAGACAAAGAGCAAAAGACATGAACAGAAGGTCTCTAGGCAGGCTATGTAGTGGGGAAATAAGTACAAGAAAAAATGTTCAACTTTATTAATCATTAATGAAATGATAATTAAAACCACAATGGAATTTTACCACACAAAACAAAAAACATAAAAAAATAATGAAAATACAAAATGCTATAGAGTAGAGCAGATAAACTATTACTATATTATTCCTATGCCGCTGTTGGGAATAGAAAATGGTATGGCCACTCTGGAAAGCACTTGACAATTTCCGATAGTTTAAAGATGAAACTACCATTAAACCTAGCAACTGTACTATGATCATTTATCTCAGAGTACTGAAAACTATGTTCACTCAAAATCTATACGCATGTGAACATAGAAGCTTTATTGATGACAGCCTACAAATTCTTCAACATGATTGGTTAGACAAACAGGTATGTTCATATTGTGGAATATTAATCTGAAATAAAGAAATAAAAATTGATATGCAAGGCAATATGGATGAATATAAAAGTCATTATGCAATCTTAATGGTCATAGATTATGGATTCCATTGATATGACATTCTTAAAATGGCAAATGGAGAATCACTTACAGGGTGACAGAGGAGTAGCTGAGAAGGTAATACCAATACCCTGGTGGTGATGGGACTGTATTAATGTGAATACTCTGGTTGTGATATCCTATTACAGGTTTACAAAATATAACCACTGGGGGGAAATTGGGAAGTGAGTATAGGATCCCCTATGTATTATTGCATATAAGTGCTGTAATTCTGTAATTTTCTCAGAAAGTTTAATCAAAAAGACCATCATATTAATTTAACATTTTAATTCTCTTTAGTTTTCCTAAATATCAGTTTCTTGAAATACAAAATGAATATGAGCTGTAAATATGAATTTTGCTTTACGATATTGGTTCCATCTTTGATGAGCTGCATTATTTTGATTTACTCACATTATTTATTAAGCAAAGAGGCATCAAGTATTTTCAGAAATACTCTCTCCTTTGATCCTTATGGAAATGCTGAGTTAAGTACCATATTCTTTATGTTAAAAGTGAAAATAATATATCATCCATGTTAGAAAAGAGAAAGCAGTCTTGAAGACATTAATTAGGTGAGGTCATACAGCTAATTAACATCAAAGAGCAAAGATCTATACCTGTTTTGTTTTGTTTTGTTTTGTTTTTGATAATGGTTCTGCAGTTTCTTAACTCTGTGAAAATGAAAGAAAGGAAGAAGAAAGCACCTTGTTACATTGCTTGTTGGAATTCAACATTTTTTTCTACCAGATTTTTCAGGGGTGTTTTAAAGGTAATGAACATTATAGTTCTTAATATTTAGAAGGAAAGTTAGTAACCAGTGGACACATAGGAAGTTGCTGGGTGTTTCAGTCAGTCTAAAAATTCTATTACCGTATGAACAGAACTAGCTGTTTCCATAATTAAATTCAACAATCTTCTTATATCTAAGCATTCATTGAAGATGGGTTGAGTATCTGGTTCCACAGTATTCTATAGGATATAAAAAGAAAAGAACAATTTATTTGCTTTCATGACATTCAGGCTTTTAGAAGCTACAAGCATGCAGTCCTATGCAGCAGATGGCGTGGGTACCGGTAAATGGCAGCTGTGGTTCTATCAGGAAGTCATGTTAAAGGCATATCTTTGAGGTTGCCGATCATTCAGTTGCTCTCCTCATTAGCCAACTTGGCCTATAACTAGAGAAAATATTGACAAGTTGGCCTAACTTCTTAATGCTTAATAAAAATGAAAATATAAAACTATTCATACAGAAAGTCCTTCATTTGCGTTATGGATGTGTAAGGTTATGTGTAAGTTGGTCATGATGCTCAGTCTTTTTCCAGAGACAAGGAAAAATAACATTACTGTTCAATATTACTCCAGTTCTACAAAAATAACTTTCTAAGATCTTATTTTATTTGAGATGCTGGATTTGTAAGTTCCTGCTAATTAACATAGCTTAGAAAATCCTGCCCATGGAAGCACAACAGAGCAGGGCGACATGACCAACAATTTCACGGCATCACTGATGTTTGTGACATTGGGAATGAAGCAGCCAGGAGAATAATTTTAAGTAAAGTTAATCTTGAAAAATACATAAAACTAAGAGAACCACCGCCAAGAATAAATAACCTGGAGCCCCAACAGACATGTTTATAAGATACATAATGAAAATCCTCATTTCATATGCATCATGAAGTAGACATTGTGTGTGTATATACGGGTTGGCCAGAAAGCCCACGTTTGATTGAAAATAGACATTGTATCTGTCTACATCTTTATACATGTAGATATATATGTGAATATAGGTAGATATATTTGTGAATACGTACATGAAGATATATGACTGCATGTGAATGGATATATATATATATGTATATATTGTTCTCACTGATATTTGGTATGAGGAAACATGTATGATTTTGGAAAATTAAGTTTGCAAAGTCATCCTAGAAAAAGTGCTGCCCACCTCATTGCTGTATATCACTATGGTTACCTTCTAAGTATTCCTCTCAGCCATTTGGTGACCATGATGAGTTCAATGATTTTATAATGTGCATTCACTAGAAAGTGGAATGTAAACTTAAATCTCACTAGATGTGGAAAGTTAGATAAGGGCTGTTTTTTCTTCATTATAGGACATCTCAAGACTTTTACTGATCATCTGAATTATAAATACTGTAGATTTAAGTAAATAAATTATTAAAAATTCCAGGGTTATGAGTTTGACTTACTAATTATAGTATGAGTTAGTTGGGCAAAAATTTGTCAAATGCTGCCCCTAATGTTCAAAACTTTTAGAACTATATTTTCATTTTTCTTTGGTATTAAAGGAGCTTCTCTAGTCAGGGTCCACTTTCCACTGACTTCATTTGGTCCCTCTATTTGAAATGTGCTGACCTCCACTCATCTGTCCAGAATGTGCCCTTCCATCTCTACCCACATATGCTACAGTTTACTTCAAGTCTGACATCCTACAGCTTTTACTGTCTAGACAACAAATGTGTATATCAGATCGGACAATGAAGTTCATGAACTCATTCTAGAAAAACTGCTACATACATCATTGATGAATGTCGCTACAGACAAACTAAGGCATTGGAGTGGATTTTGAAAATCCCTTCAATTTCAAACAACATGCCCAACCTGACTGTTGTGATCCCGGGCAGCAGAGAGAAATTTGGTCCCCACTTCTGATGCAATCAATCAATACGAATTTATTGATAATTTGATACACCTGGAGGGGGCTGATGTTGTGGCCAACATGCAGCCCTGAATAGCAAATCAAAAGGGCTTATATACTGTAAATATTGTTGAAGAAAGCAAGCTTGTACAAAAGCTAAATCACTGTGGTTTGCATAGCTCAGCACAACTCAGCATAACTCAGGGGTCACAAAGTAAAGGGGTACATGCATTAGGGTGAGGGTACATATTACCTCATGAGTCATAAGGTACATTAACTCATGGATCACAAGATGGGACCCTGACATAGTTCAGAGGGGTGCAAAGTGGGGGTACATAGTTCAACATAAGTTGAGAAAGTTTCCAAAGAACTTGGGACTTTCCACCAACCTTTTTCTCAATAATCAACCCCTCCCAACATACTTCCTTAATTCCAGACTGATTCTCAAACTCTACCTCTCTACCCTTATGGGAGCTGAGACTAAAAGGCTTAGAAGAGATTTTCTTTTCAAGGGTCGGGTCTTGTTCCCCACTGGTCTTAGTGGGGAATCAAGGGGGTCTGGTCATCACAAGACTACCCAGTTATTATCATTATTTCTTTTCAACTTGTTTTATAGACTTCTACATATTTCAACTGCCCCCTAAATGTTGGTTTGCTTCAAATTTTACCTTGGACATTCTTCTGAGTTTATACCTAACCTTGGTCCCTAACTCCCATTTTCATGCATCATTATTCTTATATTATTACTTGACCAATCAAATTATACATATTTATGGTATACAAGATGATACTCTAAATATGTGCATATTGTAGGCTGTCTTAAGCCATTTAACACGTGCATTATCTCATACACTCGTCATTGCTTTTTGGTAAGAATAGAAAACTAGCACCATCTTGTGTAGTAGATCACTTGAACTTATTCCTCTTGCCTAACCAAAATTTTGTAATTTGTAATCAATATTTTCCCAGTCACTTCTTCTCCCCTCCACCCATGCCAGCCTCTAGTAATCACCTTTCTTTCTCTGTTTCTATGAGTTTGCCTTTTTTACAGGCTACAAACAAATGCAATCATAAAGTATCTGTCTTTCTGTGCCTGGCCTATTTCACTTAACATAATGTCCTCCAGGTTTATCCATGTTTTGTTGATGGCAGGATTTCCTTCTTGTTACGGCTGAATGCCATGTCATTTTGATATATATATCCTTCTCTTTAGTCACTTACTTTTTGATGGGCACTTAGGTAGATTCTACATCTTAGCTACTATGACTATGTTAATGTTGTGATAAATGTAGGAGTGCTATTATCTCTTCAACGTATTGATTTTATTTTCTTTGGATATCTAACCCAAGGTAGGATGGCTGACCATGTGGTAGTTTTACTATGAATTCTTTGAGGAACCCCTATACTGTTGTCCACTATACTGTTTTTCAGAATGGCTGTACCAATTTACATTCCCACCAAGAGTGTAAAAAGTTCCCCCTTCTTCACATCCCATTTTTGTGCTTTGAATTAGTTCCAAATGTTGAAGATTTTAAATTTGTGCCTTTGATCCAGTCTTTTCCAGCCATCCAATGTCATCTTTCTTTAGATGTTTCCTCTCAAATGTGATGTTTCTAAATGTACCCACCCCCAAATCAGAGCTTTGCATTGCTTAATTTTCAAGTCATCTGCCTGGCAAATAGCAGAATCTCAGCAAATGTTTATTTGGCTGAACTGCACTTTAAAATTACAAGGAGGCCAGGCTTTATTCCGAGTACAGCATAAAAATATTAACAAATGTATTTGTGTTTCCATTATACCTCACGTTTGTATTATGATACACATTTTTTACTGAAGTTAAAAATCAAAGATAACATATTTGTCCCAGAATTTAAAAGTTAAGCAAAGTAAAATTATAGTACTACATAGTGACCCAAAGAATATTTATAACAATCTCAGGGGTGTTGGCGTCCTCTGATCCTCTGATCCTCTGTTAACTCTCTCTTGCCTGGGTGGTATTATCAATCTCAGACAATTTCATGGGATATGACTTTGGTCCTAGCCCTCCAACAACACTTCAGAGTTGACATACAGAGGATGCTTAAAGTAGCAAAAAGTAATTCACTGCTTTATAATCAAAATAAAGTCTTTTGCTAAGGAAACTCTCTTATAAACACTAACAAAAATTGAATTTTCTTGATTTCCTTTAGAATTTCACATTGGCAATTACAATACATTTAGCTCAGTCAGTTTTTGTACCCTCTGCCCATTAAATTCCCAGGTTTACCAAATAGTGAATTGAACAAGAACCCTAAATCACAAGAACCGTGCCTGTTAGATGTCAAAAGGTGGGAAAGTACCAAAAAGAACCAGGCGGTGTAGAGTTAAGAGCAGAGGTATATCTAGAGCAGCTACAAGTAGATGGGCTGACGCCAAAAATGGAAAATGGGTTAAGTGGTCTCTTTTAAAGCCATGCAGGGCATGGTGCATGTGTAGCTCAAAAAATAGTGGGCATGATAGGACAGAGATTCAAGGTCATCTGCAGGAAGCCTTATAAGAAGTGGGAGGGTTATCTGCTGGAAATCTTCTGCAACTGGAAGGACTGTTTTAACAGAGCCAGAAAAGTGAGGAAACTTCTCTTTCTGCTTAATCAACACTTGGACCCACTGGAGCTAGAGAAAGACTAATAAGTCTTATTTACTTAAAATTAGATCCTTTGGAGATAGAGGAAGACTATTAAGTCTCATTCTATTCTTAACTTACTCAATGTTTAAATCTGCCTGAGGTAGAGACTTGAGTGTTTATTCCAGGGGGTGGAGAAAGACCAACACTGGCAGTTGACTGAAGTGATAGTTTTTAGCCAAATGCAATATTAAATGACTTCCAAGTTTCATGAAATGCTTCTGTCACTCATTGGTTCTGAATCTGGATCCCATTTCAAGTACGATATACTTTCCCTTCCTTTATAACATTGTAATTAGACTTTGTAAAAATGACAAATATTTGCATAGTGTGTTAGGTGAGTCCCTGCTCAGCAATTTACAGGCACTGTCACCTCCTACAGTTCCGACAGGAATCCCACCACCTCTTACTGACAGCCATTATTTATCTCCACCTTACAGATGCAACTGCAGCCCAGGTTGAAGGTAAAAGGGTTAGAATTTGAACCCAGATCACTTTGACTAAACCTAAGCCCTTTCTCTGTGCAAAGTCCCTCTTCCATGTTGCCAAAAAACCATACACAAAATATTTTGTTTCAAAAATATTACTTTGGGAAATACACCTATTCCAACAGTTGAAACATTTTTAAACATTGCAACCACCTCCCACAAGATTTTATAGGCAGTTTCCCAACAGGAGAATCAGAAACAGAAACAAAAACAGTCATATTTCATTTTTTACAAAATATGCTTCATCAACTTTGGTAACCGATCTATTTTTCCAGTCTTAGTTCTAAATGTCATCTATCTCTAAAATCAAATTATTTCATAACACTGATAAGTTTAAGCAGGCATGCTGCTGATTCTGAATGCAATCGGAACCAGGAATTCCAGAAACATTTTGAGTTATAGAGGTATTTTGAAATAACTAAACAGCCTCTTACTTTTTTTTCAATTTAAACTGAAACTATTACAGCAGTTAATATTTTTGGGAAAAGAGAAAAATAAAGCAATTCACATATCACTGCACGCTCTCGGTACCAATGTGCTCAAGTCAGCAAATTGGCTTTTTGTCTCAGTTTTGTTATTTAGTCATAATAAGTTGTGCGGCTTTGAGTAAAGAACCAAAGACTGCCTTCTAATCCCGTTTTCTAATTTCTAACATGCATGTAATAATTATAATGCCAGCCAACAGGTTAGTGCAGGATAAGTGAAAATGTATTTGAAGTGTCTTCATTGATTAGACACTTTACTCATGATGTCTCATACTCTGCATAGTTGAATTCTTAATATGCACAATTTTGTGATGGGGGTTACTGATTTTCAGATAGATATGATATGAAGTTTTATTTATAAAGTCATTAGGAGGGGCATATCTGAAAGGGTTGTCATTTTGCTCAGTCTCACCAGGACTTTATGAGTAATTCCCAAATTGCTTCTGAGCCTTGACTTTCTATCACCCACTCAAATGACAAAATCTTTTCCTGGCAGAATGTCCTTTATCTGCTGCAAAAATGACCACCACTTCTTCGGATTTATGTGCCACCTTAGGCTTCTAAAATTTGGCAATACTGAATAAATTCTGATCTCAGCTCTCTGCATTCCTAGAGGATGGTTCGTAATTCAAAGAAACTGATATAGGTAAAGATAAAACAGAGAATTTAGGTGACTTGTCATAGGGTTTGTGTTTGGTTAAATCATAACGAGAATTTCTGTCCACAGAACATTTGTTCTGGGTTTCCTTCCCCAGTCCCCACCCTACACCCGCCCATGCCACCAAGCCCCCAGCATGGACACTGCGTAGATTACTAGCATTTCAGGAGATGTCACTCAGCAGCCACCACCTTTCTGTGTAAAGCCTCTGACCTTGTCCTGGTGGCACTAAGAACATTCTCATTTCACATCTATAGCATGGGCATCAGAGACTCTTTGCTCCCGAGTTGTTCTCTTTAAAGAGGATTTCATTTAGTGTGTACTTTATAGTGAATTTAGTCAGTTATTTGAGTGGCCAGGATTTATCAGAAACAAATCATTAAAGTGAAACATTTTTCCTTGTATATTGTATCTTGCTGTATCACCTCTTCTCCAGTTAGACCTTGACAATGTGAATAAACACGAAATGTATACTGTACTTTCCTAACGCTTTATCTAGATGAGTAACCACAGAGGGAGAAAATCTGAGTACTTAGCTGAAAAGGGCAGAGATGGAAAAGCTGGCATTTGAATCTTAATCTATATGGCAAAATTTTACGTTCCTTTTCTTGTTCTATAATCTCATCTCGCTTCTAGTCAGACAACCTTGATGAGACTCTAGGTTAGTGTACTCTGCTGTTTGATACACTTTATCATGACCTTTTATCTTATCTTTCCTTTTGCCCCACTCAGTTCTAGTTCCCCTCTGGTAAAATCGGTAATTGTTCTTTGCTGCCCTAGAGTCCTTCCACTGGTTTGTCCTTCCTTCCTATAAACATTTTCTGAATTTCCAATATGAGCCTGACACCATGTTAGGCACTAGGGAAGAACAGAAATATGTAGCCTATTTTTAACTGCAGCACGGATGAGGGCATGTGAATCAGGTGTGACAAGTCCCTGTACGGAGACCTATGACAGTGGTAAGCACAGGTGCTCATGAGAATACATAAGCAAGAGCAGGAGGGGGAGGAATCTCAATATCAATGTAAACATTTCCTTACTGCTGTTCAATTCACAAATTAAATCAAGCAAACAAAACCAAATGCACCTCACAAAAGTGTAATCTAATTTGGCATTCATTACATTTAAATGTAAATCAGCAAATAGAAGTTTGAGTTAGTCTAAGATTCTCCTGGAAATGGAGATTACGGAAGGGGTGATGGGACTTACTCTATAACTTGAAAGCAAGATTTTATGTTGTGTGTGTGTGTCTGGGAGATGGGGAAGACAGTATATAAAAGGGCAAGTGTACATGAATATTTATGCCAAATCCCATTGCTGGTGCATCTTCTCAAAATAAATCCTTCAGAAAAAAATATTAGTGGGTCTAAAGAAGACTTTCTGGTAAGTCTGTGTTTAATGCACTTTCTACACTCAACTATATTCTTTTAACAATAAGACATATATTTATTTTTTCTATCATAACATTTTTTCTTATGCTTTAACACCTGCTTGGAAACCGTTCTCTATATTTATCTAAATGTCAGTAATTTATAAAGTCTCAGTTTAACATTCAACTGGTATTTATTGGACAGTTAGGTGACATACCAAGTGCTTCACTAGTCTCTTGAATTAGAGTGGTAAGCAAAACAGTTTGGTACTGGTCCTAGTAACATTTTTTTTCTTATGGTGGATGCAAACATGGCATTTACTGCACAATTATCTGATTACAACAGTACTAGGTACTATGAAGAAGGTCAAGGTACAAGGAGAGGGTGGTAATATATAACTGAGAGGTAGGGACCAATATCTTAAAGAAATAGCGTTTGAACATAGTTCTGACTTATAAATTTAGATTAACTAGGTTAAGAAGGAAGCAATATGTGATGAGTTCCGAGGGCAGGAGAGTCTACTGCAGGGGCCGCTAGGAAGCTACTGCTACTGGACCACAGAGAGAGGGTGATAATGACTGTGGCTGATTCCTGGTTACACTTGTAAAGAAGGTTGAGGAGAAATTGTACATGGTCTTGCTTGTTGATCTCAAGACTTTAAGGGCTTTTGCCTTAAATAAAATTTGAGATATTGATGATTTTAAGTACATTTATTGATATATTTTATTGACATATACTTATAGAGATGAATGTGAATTGGAAGGTGCATAGGTTAACGTTGCCAAGAGCAGACAGGAAACTATTTTTGTAGTAGGAGAGGGGAACTATTTTAAGGATAGAAAAGAGTAGAAAGGATCACTGTGGTGGATGGAACAGTGATGAGAGAGAGAGCGTAAGGTCAGTGGGGGATATTGTAAGTTGAGCTTCGAACATGAAGAGTTTGGTTGACTATGGAAATTCCAGGGAGAATTATTGAGGAAGGTGTTTAAAGGCTCTGAATCAGAGATATAAATGTGGGAACTGTATGTTAGAAACTTGTGCCAGGAGGATGGAATATGATAGCACTTGTGAATATGGCAGGAAGAAAGGAACATATTTAAACTAAAAGCCTCAAGAAAGGCTAATACATTTATCAGCCAGTAGAGAATAAAATAAATAAATATTTGCTTATTTACTTATGGCAAATAAAATAAATTAGCTTTAGCTTAGGCCAATCAACCTTACCCCATCCTGATAACTTAAAGGGAATATTAGATATCTGTGCTAGCCCTCGCCCCTGCCCTTCCAATATGGTTAGTGAACAGAGAGCTCTTTTTTCATCATGGACAAGCCTACTCTGAGAACTTCCTCTCTCATACCATGCTGGAATTCCCTGTCATATCACCAAATTAAAATATTTGTATATATATATATAAAACTCACATGAGTAAATATATTATCTGCAATAATAAGAGCCATGTTTCTTTTGCTTGAGAACTTCCCTGAAAGTACAAAGAAGGCAGGGTGAGATAGCAGGGGAGCAAGTAGCAGGTGGCTGGAATCCAGACTCCCACAAGTCCAGCAGTCAGAATCCTTGGCCCTTGTCTTTCCCCACCTAAGGTATGAAGAAAAAAAACAGCCTTCCTCTGTCAGAGAAGAGAGTTACAGATATGAAAACAGGTGAGGTGAAGAAAATCAATTCCGTAGTGTTGACTAGAGTTGAAGACATTAGTATAGGCTTAGAGTTTTTAAGATGAAGATAGATGATGGATGGATGGATGGATGGATGGATGGATGGATAGATAGATGATAGACAGACAAATGTCCTGGTTCTCTCAGTTCAGAGGACAGTAAGCATTTCATTCCTGTATCAAAGAACACATGTAGCACCAGATTTTAGCTTCTCTTTTTTTTAATTTTTAATTAAAATCTTAACTACCTGTATACATTTATGGAGTACAATATGATGATTTGATATACAACATGGAATGCTCAAATCAAACTGATTAACATATCCATAACTTCACTTACTTGTTTTTTTTGTGGTAAGACATTTAAAATTCACTCTTATTTTGAAACATACCCTTGCATTGTGCACATTGAGATCCCACCAAATACCTTCCCTCTTCCCACCAATCAACCTCCTCCCCCCCCATAGACTATATTTGCTTTTTATCATTCGTATGAGTGCATAAATATTTATATATCAATTTCATAATAGTATTGAGTACATTGTATACTTTTTCCCCTTTCAGATACTTTACTAAGAAGAATGTGTTTCAACTCCATCCAGGTAAACATGAAAGATGTAAAGGCTCAATCTTTTATTCTGAATAGTATTCCATGGTATACATATACCACAATTCATTAATCCATTCATGGGTGATGGGTGTTTGCCATTCTCTCATAAAGGAAACCAGTGCACTTTTGAGAAATGGCTAATTCCAAACTGTGTTTGCAAAATAGACATGAGTCTGAAATACTTTCTTGTTTCAGAGAGTTGAAGATATTTTGAAGAATGGTAGGAATGTATTACAAGGACAAAGAACTAATTTAACAATTTAAATGGTTGTTACTGGGGGTTGAGGGGCTTGCAGACTTGGGGTCACATATCCTGGATCCTCAAGTGCAGCCTTTTGACTGAATCCGTTCATTAAAAAGAATTTGTTGTGTGAAATTTGGATTTTATCAAGGGGTTGCAGTTGGTGATCTGGAGGGCCACTTTGGTCTTATCATGAGGAGTCAATGGATATTCTCAAACTGAGGACATTCTACAAAATGATTGGTGAAGACTCATCAAAGATATCAAATAGATAAAATAAAGAAAGGGTATAGGACTGAAAATTAACAGAACTAATGGGCTGTTAAAGAAATAAAAGACATGTCACCTAAATGCAACAAGTAAATTTGGATTTAATATTGTTACAAATAACATTATTTGAACAGCTGGCAAAAGTTGTGATAACATTCATATATAAGGCAATAGTGTTTTAGTATTAATTTATGATTTCAATAAATTTTACTCCAGTTATGTAAAGTTTCTGTTTTGGAGAAGAGATAAAAGTATTTTGAGATGAAGGGAATTATGTTTAGAAGAATATGTAGATGAGAAAGAAAATGGGATAAACTCTTAGTATTGGGGGAATCTGAGTAAACAATATAAGGAATTATTTGTCTCTTTCTTGCTGCTTTTTTCCAAGTCTAAAATTACATCAAAGTGAAAAATACATGAAGTGTATTTTTTATACTTTCTGCTCGTTATAAAATATTGAACCATTAAAAGTATATAAAAGAAAAAGAAATATCTGGTATCTCGCCACGAAGATATAGTCATTGTTAAGACTTTATATTTACATTCCAATCTCACACTATCCATGGAAACATGTATGCACATTCATACACAATTTCAATACTGAACTTTGCATCAGTAAAAGCACATTTCCCTATGGTTTTAAATATTCTTATACATCTTAATAATTGTGTAGTGGTGTGTACTTCAAATATATTATAATGGATTGAATTATCCTCCATAAATATTTAGATTGTTTCCATTTTCTGCTAATATCTACAACAGCATAATAAAAGCTTAATTGTGGATGAAGGGTGGTCCACTTTCACTATTTCTCTAGAATTGCTTCTCAAAAGTGAAATTTCTAGGTGAAGTTATGCAAATATTTTATCCCTCTGAATGTATAAGTCGTGCTTCTCCAGTCAATTCATTTTTCTACTTCTTCCATCTCATTAATCACATTTCTCTCCCTACGCTCTCTGCAAATGCTTTCACCATCTACTCCACAGAGGAGAAAGGAGGAGTCCAACCTGCTGACTCACATTATTTCCCATTTTCTTCTTTTTTTTTTTTTTCTGGTTATAATGGAGGAGTTCCTCTTCCTCCTACCCCAGGTCAGTTCCATCCCTAGGGCTTTGCATCTCATAACTTCCTTTATTGTCAGGACTCTTAATTATTGATCATCCCTTCTGCGCTCTTTATATTCACTGTAAATATCTAATATTGAAACTTAGTTCTCTTCCTATATGACAAACAAAATATACTTTCTTTTTTCAAGGTCTATATTCCTTGAATATTATTTATACTTTCTCCATTTTGTCATCTTCTATTCCTGAGATGTCCAACCTGTGACCCACAGGCCTCATGAAGATTATTTGAGGACCATTTTGCTTATCTGTGGTGTCAGTTATCGTGAAAAGTATATACAGAACTTTTATTTTGCTCATCAGCTTTTGTTAGTGTTCACTTATTTAATGTGTGGCCCAAGATAACTCTTATCTTGCCAATGTGCAGCAGAAAACAAAAAAGGCAGTCTTGTTCCTTTCTGCTTCTATACTCCAATCTGCTTTTATGCACTAACCACCTAAATAACCATCTTTTCCAAAGATCATTAGTTGTCTCCCTGCCTTTCAATCTAATGCATCATTTTTAGAATCTATCTCACTTGCCTTTAGAAAAGTTTGCAACAATAATAAGCACAACTTTGTCTTTTCTTTGTGTTTATATTCTCTCACCAAGAAATTTCATCAGCACACAAAATATTATTTATCACCCACATAATGACAACTACCAAATATTATTTCAGCCATGACATCTCCATTTAGGTATGCATTCCGTGCACATAAGACAAGAGTATCTTGAAGATATTCTATGCTTTTGATGAAGAACCCTGCACACTCATGTATTTTAGTAGTTTATCATGATACATGTCTATTCACAGCTCAGGTAAAGTTGGGTGAAAAGTGAGCAACTATTCTCCAAGTGATGTCTTAGGTATTTGTCTCTGAAGTGTCCCTCTGCTAGTTTGGAGTCCCAGGCATTCAAACTTGTGAAGGAGAGAAAAAAGTTGCACTAGGAGATCACAGAGGACCTTATAGGCACTAGAAATGAATATGGTTTATCTGCTCCCATTCTGTTAGCAAGAAGCAGTAACTAGGACTGAATTTGCTGGGAAATATAGTTTTCTTAGTCTCTCAAGAAGAAAAGGAAATATGATGAATATATTGTCTCCACTCCTGCTTCCAAATGCAAAAGAACATTAAAACCCATTCCTTCCAATCAGGTATTTTTCCAATGCCTCTATCTAAATATTATCCATATCATCTAACCAGTGATGCAAAGCAAATACCTAGGAATTACTCTTGGTACTTCTCTTTCACAGATCCCTTATCCACTCTATCACTAAGTCTTCATTTTACATTTTATTCATCTTTCTAATCTGTCCACCCTTTTCCATTTCCACAATTCCCATTTGAGCCCAAGCAGCCAGTAAGTCTCACATAGACTGAGGCTCTATCTCTTGTCTTCACTTCTTCTATTACTCTTCATTATATCAAATTCATACTGCAGCCTGGTGTCGTTGCTTTTAAAATGAAAACCTCATTATGACTGGTTCATTCCCACCCTCATTTTCATCTTCCTCCCTTGCTTAAGACCCTTTAATCATTTTCCTTAAAAATAAATGCCATAATTACAATTCTTAATGTATCATGCAACACAACTAAATAATCTGGCCTTATTGAGAGCACCCTCCAACCCCTTACCAAATGTCCCCCAATCACATTATTTTATAGTCTCTCGATGTTCTGATTTTTTTCCTGTCTCAACACTTTTTAAAACAATTTTTTGCACCTCTAATCAGATGTACATTTCTGAAAACACTTGACTATACTATTCCTTTCACCTCTAATTTTTCACCTGCTCCTTATTACATTATTGTTTTTTTTTCCTTTAGATCTCAGCTAAAACATTCTATTCTTAGGGAAACTTTCCTTGACCTCCAAGTTTAGAGAAAACCCCTCCATTCTATCCTCTATCAGCACAGTATACCTTTCCTTCATGTTAAATATCACAATTGTCAAATTGTAATTGTGCATGTTATTGAAATATCAATATTCAATAACCACAATAACTGTGTGGTTAATTGAAATATTTCTATCTTTTCTATGATACATAAAGACAGCATCGAAACCATTAATGTCCTCAGGCTATGCACAGCGTCTAATTCACATGAGGAACTCAGTAAATATTCATTGAGTGAGTCAATACATTAGCAAATGGATGAACCATTGTGAAAGGTTTCACAGGAAAATCTGCACCAACTTACATTGTTATCTTTAGTGAATACAGTTTCATCTTATCATACACTGTCACAAATATTACCATTAATTTTATTTTCTATTATCATTCAGACTTGTTTTATTAAATTGTCTGAGCTCCTTATGTAGTAAGTATTTTCACAGCTGCAACATTTTATATTCATATCCTACATCAGTAGCACAGAGAAATGTGTCCCTTAATTCTTTCTGAAGTTCCTGAAAAATATTAAGTTCTTCTTGTTATCCCTATTTTCTATCCAAAAGAATTTGCATCTTCAATTTGACTCCACTGTTGGTGGAGTAAATCATAAATTCACCAATCATAATTTCTTTCTGCTTCCAGCAAAAACTGAAACCAGCTTGGAGGATGGTCTTTCATTTTGAAAGTAATTTGTACCAAGACAGTGATATTAACAATATGGTAAGACTAAGAATCTCTCAGTTCTTATTCCTACATAAAAAATGTCAGAGAGACAATAATAGACTAACTGTGAAAGCTTTGTGGAGAAATCAGTCAAGGATCTGCAAGTAGTTAAGTAAATATCTAAACAAATTTTTAAAAAGGCTGGACATGGGGGCTCACACCTGTAATCCTAGCATTTTAGGAGGCCAATGCAGGAGGATCACCTGAGCCCAGGAATTTGAGACCAGCCTGAGAAAGAGCAAGACTCCATTTCTACAAAAAATAGAAAAATTAGCTGGATGTGGTGGTGGGTGCTTACAGTTCCAGCTACTCAGGAGGCTGAGGCAGGAGGATTGCTTAAACCCAGGCATTTGAGTTTGCTATGAGCTAGGCTGATGCTTAGCCTGGGCAACAGAGTGAGACTCTGTCTCAAAACAACAATGACAGCAGCATGAAAAAGCAAACAAAATCCCTGGAAGCCCAGAACAAACAAACCTACACGTTCCAGGGCAGTAGGAAATGCCATGGTGTTTCTGTTCACGCCATTGTTTCCCCAGCATAGTGTAGTTTGATGCAGTCAGCAGAAAGCTGCCTAACTTGCCAGTTCCTCACTCTGGATGGAAGTAAAGGAACTCTCATTGCAAGAACTCTCTTGCAATGTTTGGCTTGTTTGAGGACTGCCTGAGGAACTGATTTCTGTCTCACCTGACTCAGAGCTCAGACAGGACGGAGGCATAGTTTGGATATCATGTAGACAGCTACAGAAAGCAACAGCTTATGATGCAGCAATAATTTCATAGCTAGAAAATGAAGTAACTGAATAGCACTATTAACTGGAGGGGTGCAATAACAGATTTGCCACAGATAGAAAAAAGAGTAAGCAAACTTGAAGACAGAACTTAAAGTTATGAAATATATGGAGGAAAAAGAAAACAAAAACAGAGAAAAGCAGAGTACAAAGCATATCAGAAATGCCATCAAGTGTGCTAATATGTGCATTATGGGGGTTCTAGAAGAAGAGAGAGAGAAGGGCAAGGAGTTTATACAAAGAAATGATGGCTGACCTCCCCTCCCCCCTCCCATACGCCCCTCCTCCCTCCTATCTTGGGTCACAGTTGTGATCTATTCTTCATATGAAAGTGTCAGTGATTGTAAATTGGTTTCATAATGGGATTAATGTATACATGATCTATGTGTTTATGATTTAATAAAAAACAATTTAAAAAAGAAATCATGGCTAAAAAATATCCCAAATTTGAGGGAATGCATAGACATACACATACCAAGTTCAAAAAACTCCTTGTAGAATAAATCCAAAGAAATTTATGTGAGCTGTCAAAAGTCAGAGACAAAGAGAGAAAATTGAAAGCTGAAAGTGAAAAGTGACTTATCACAAACAGAACATCCTCAGTAATTTTAAAAATGGTTTTTTAAAAAAATGTAGCACAAAGTATAATAAAGACTCCAACTTGATTTTGAGATCCTGAAATTAGCCCCATTGCAGCTTAACACAGAAATTCCAAGGGCATTCTCCACTCAACTTCATAGGCTAATCTCCATTTCTGAAGTAAATGCCACCCAAATTTGGTAGATGCTCTATCATGATGGAAGTTCCACGTTCCTGCCTCTTTTCTGGGATCCCATATTTTCCTCACTTTTACTTCAGTATTTTCCATGTTTTGCTGTTCTTTTGATGACTTCCACCATCTTCCTCTGCAGCTCTGATTCCCAGTCCATATTTGGCTCAACCTATCACCTCCCAAGTGCACCTGTATTTCCTGTCCATTCCCACTAACATTGTACTTTTAATGAATAAACTGCTTTAAATCTGATAGCCCCAAAGCATTTCCCTTGCAAACAGTCCTTCCTGGTCATATTTTGTCTTTCCTGACAGGGAAGATGAATTAATCATCTTCAAAGCACATAAGCATTTCAGAAAAATTATGCAAAATTAAAGCCAGCTATAGTCACATGTTAGACAAAACAAAAGATGTCCTTACTTCAGGGGAACACAAGTGGGAAAATGTAACATATACGTATATTAGAATTTAAGGTATGCTAGGCAGTAGCATTTGATGAGCTCTGGGATGCAAAATGTGTAGCATTTTGTCAAAACTGATGAAATAGGTGTTATCTTTACTAAGCCTGCCAGTACAAAGACAGCTCAACACACAAAGTCTTGCCTAGTTTGACAACCAAATAGAACCCAACAACAGAAACCGCATAATCATGAGGTTGAAAGAATTAGGATTTGTTCTTTCAATCAGTACCACAAAAACTCTATTTAAACAAATACAAACATATATGGAGAAAAACTGAAACAAAATATTTTGAAAAGACACAGCCAAAAACAGCTGCATCATTTCAGCATGGATGACCCTATTTTCTTGCCACAGAAATGTAATTTATTGTTTTGTTATATATCTTTTGTTTAATAAAAGAATCGAGGCAGATTGCTGATTTTTGTTTCAATTATAATAACAATTTCAGCAAGCAGATAACCACTAAAAGCCACACTTCTATGGGATAGAATTTGTTTACCTCCCTTTCAGAGTGTGGCTATTTTAAATATTCTCATATTTTCTTTCACACCTGTTTATTCAAGGAATTTAAAGAGCATGGATAGATCCTGAAAACAATGTACTTTCATAAGGTACCTACCATGGTGTCTTAGTCCATTTCTGTTGCTACAAAGGAATATCTGAGGCTAAGTAATTTACATGGACAAGAGGTTTATCTGGATAACTGTTCTTCAGGCTACACAAAAACCAAGGCACCTGCATCTATCTGCTTCTGGTGAGGGGTCCCAGCTGCCTCCACTCATGGCAGAAGGTGAAAGGCAGCTGTTGTGAGCAGATCACATGGTGAGAGAGGAAACGATAGGGACACGAGGAGGTGTCAGGCTCTTTCTGACAACGAGCTCTCACAGAAGGTAACAGAGCAAGAACTGACTGGTTACCACAGAATGGCACAAGCCATTCATGAGTGATCCACCCCCATGACCCAAACACATATTATTAGGCCCCAAGTCCAACATTGGGGGTCAGATTTCAAAAGGAGATTTAGAAGGCTCAAACAAAGCAAACTATGGCAGATGGTCATTGTCAGCTAATGGAAGAAAAACAACAAAACATGAGTGACTCTATCTCCAATGCTCTATATGCAATCACAGGTGGAGTACCACGTTACTTCCATACTCACAGAAGGAAGATATCTGGTACCAGCAACCAATTTACACATTAATTCATCCACCCATATAGCCACAGCTTCTTCCAACATTGATTGTAAATATGTAAGTGAAGTTTATTGATCTACATGCAGGTAATTTTGGGAAAAAGTAGGCTCTGATAATTATTTTGGAGTTAGGATCATAGGCCTCTATACCTAATTGCACGTAGACTTCAAAGGTGAGGGTAAAGCCAAATAGAACTGAATTTTGTAGCCTGAGCCAAGGAGTGCCATCTAGTATCACCTGAGTGGCTGATTTGATGGTTGACAACATATGGATGTATTTTGGTAGGGAGATGACAAATTTGTTTCAGAGGGAACAAAGGTTGAAAAACCAGTGAGATCTCCTACTAAGAAAAATATAGAGGATTACAAGGAGTGGCTTTCTGCAGTCAACTACAACAATGCCCAAAGGGTGCCCCTGAAACATGCAAGGCATTTCAAATCTTCTCAAGTATTTTTAAGCCCTTTTGCACTAAAACAGAAGACCTTTCAGTCTCTTTCTATCGAAGCATGAAGCATTCCTCAAAGTTCCAATAACAAATTCATTCCTATTGCTATTTCTTGAAAACCCAGGTCTCCAACACTACCACCCTGTGTCTAATTTAATTTCTTTCCTTGCTCAATACTTATAGTGTAATAACTCCCCATGTCTGTGGGTCTGACACGTGGGTTCAGAGCAGACCACTCTCTTATTTGTCCTGTTAAGAGGATTACATATGAGTTGGAAGGTGTGCAGTTAAATACCAAAGTAGACAATACAGTCCTAAACCTTCTTTGCACCTTCCAAATTTCTTTTCTGAAGTTCTATTACATTGAACATACCTGAAGAGGGCTATTTGCCCACAAGATTACGATACCTTTGAACGTAAGGTGCTGTCAAATTCAGTTTGTTTTTGCCTTCCACAGAGCTTTATCTATAAAGATCAATGAACATAAGAAATTATTAATACAGTGCATTAGACATAGAGAAGTAGAGATTTACTGTGTTTTGAATATGGTGAGAGGAGACAGGTAGGGCTATAATAAGTGTGTCATTCATTCATTCATTCATTCATTTTTTATTTATTTTAAAGGATGAATAAATACCTGAAGCAAGAGAATAAAACCAGATGGAGATATAGAAATGAAAATGGGAATTGAATATTTTTAAATCAGTGATAGTTAAAACTGGTCTGAATGTTCTGGAGGGTTTTATTTCATAATGAAGAGTGATCGTGTGGGGAGCTGGATGAGAACATCCCATCAGTTAGGGAGTGTTTGGGGACAGCCAATGCCTGTGAAGCTCACTGATAATAAAACCCACGTGACTGTATAATCTGGATCTAAATCATGTGCTTTTCTGTCTTACTCATATTTTCAGTAAAATTACAGTATAATGTGGATAAAATCGGCCACTGTGCATATTAATAGCAGTATGATATAAGAGCAAGTATATTTCAGGTTCAGTAGTATCTTTTTCCAGTAAGAATATATACATATTTTTTTTTCTAAAATCAAAAGAGAGTGTTCAGCACTTTGAGGGATACTGACTGTGGAACAGTGAGTGCTACTTAATGGAAGTTTCTGATTGGCTGCCCTTAAAGATGTGCCCATATCCATGGTATAGCACTGCATGTAGAGTGCCTTATTTGTAATTTATGTGAAACATGACAGGCAGGACAGTTTTCAGAAATTATGACACTTTTCAGGTAGTTAAAATTCTTGGGTCTACAGCTCCTGTGCTTTTTTTATAGAACGTGAGCAGGTAACACTCACCTCGTGCTTATGAGCTGTTCCACCTTGTCACTTGCAAACACTGTTCTATTGTATTCCAGAAAGTTTGATCAAATGGGGTTGTGGTTGTAGGAAAGACTACAAGATATTTCTTCAATAGTCATATAGGAAAAGATTAATTTTCAGTGATCTGAAAGTTGAATGATATCATTCAGAGTTCTTAGACAATTAATGAGACAAAATAGTACATTGGATATGGCCAACCTTTGCTAAATGGTTGCTATTTAACTCTTTCATGCCCTTCAGTATCCTCTTCCCTATCCTGTTGCAAGACTAACCGTACTGAAACATGACACTTGCATGCCAGTCTCCTCATCCAGCTAATAGCATCCTTCCAGGACAGAACATGCTTGGTCAGTCTTGCCAACAAAGGTGATGGGGAAGTGGGAGAGGAACTTGAAACTTTCCCAGGAAAAGTGTATATGTTTATCAGCCCATGGATTAACTTATCAGAAGAGAAAAAAGTGAGTTTAGGAAATTGAGTCAAAGTAAGTAAAAGAAATGGATAAAAAATTTCTGGACCTGGTTAGGAAATAAGAAAAGCAAAATCAACTGTGAGACAGGCACCAAATGTCCACCTCAGGTCAAGAACGGTGGGGGCTTCTCCAAAGGAGCCAGACTGACAGCCCATTGTGTAGACTTAGAGAATCCTCAAGGCCCTGTCTTGATTGCCCTTCACCAGAAGCCAGAATACAGAAGAGTTTTCATATAGATTCATTCCTATCAAAATTTTCATACACTTCCAATTTCACATGTTATCCATTTCATTCCTTTTGTATAGGTGGATTTAATCCTTTTTCCACATACTTTGAGCTCTCCTGAACCAATGGATGGTGATACTTACCTCTATAACCTGCTCAGAGTTTCTGTTCTTCTGCTTCCTAGCTCACTACTCATACCTTAGACAGCTTACCCTATTCCTAAATTTGTCCACTCCACTATAGATCCTGGCTTCTTAATAACTTCCTTTGACTTCCAGGATATCACATTAAATCTTTTCTTATGAAGTGGCCTCCTGCTTATGTTCCCTGATCACTACAAATATCTTTGTTAGCCTTAGTCTCTCAGGTGGTGAAAGGGGCCCAGCAATTCAGTCTGTGTATTCCTCCTGGAGGAAGAGGGGTTGGCCAAGGCAGCAGAGGTGGTCACATGAATGTGAACATCAGGCCATGTACAGAGTCCTCTAGCTACCACAAAATCACAGACAGCAATGTTAGTCCACACTAAATAAGCAAAGCAAATTCCCTGTGGACAGAGGCACCTTAGATCTACACCAGGCAAGGTATTTCCTAACATCTGCTAATAGTGATTTTGAGTGTTCCAGCAATGGTTAGAATATTAAGCCATTTTTCTATGTTTGTGTGCTTAAAATATGAAATACAACATGGTATCCTGAATTGGTTCCTAAAACAGAAAAAAGAGATTAGTGGAAAAACTTGCCAAATCCAAGTAAAGCATGGAGATTTACTTGATATAAATGTACAGTAATCTTGAGGAATGTTTGTTTCTCGGTTTAGACGAATGCATTGTAGAAATGGAAAATATCCATATTAGGAGGGTTTGTGTAAGAGGTATGCAGAGAATCATTATACTGCCTTTGCAACTTTCCTTTAAATCTGAAGTTTTCCTAAAATAAAGTTCTTAAAAAAAACAAAGTATAGCTTTTGGGTACAGCCATGAAGGAGCAAGCCAGTGCATTACATTTCTCTAGTGATCTCAGCAAAAAGTCTGGATAAATATAGAAGCAACTATCTGATGGCTCTTAAACCAAATAATAGCAAACAATTGGCCATATGAGTCAAAACTTGAAGAATAATCAGGAGGATATTGGAGAGCTTTCTATGCCCCTTCTCTGTCTCTCCCAGATTTGGGGAGGCCAGGCAGAGACATATGGAGTGGGAATAGTCAGAAAAATTTCCAACAGGAGCTGGTTTTATGTCAAGAGGATCAGAAAAAGGCCCCACAAAATTATCTGTTCAAAAATACTTTCTCTTTTCCAGTTCTGACCCAAACCAACTACATTTCCAGAACTATATGGAAGTAGCATGTCCATGGTACCAAAAGCTCCAAAAGCACCATGAGAAAACCTGACCTTGTGCATAGAGACTCGAAAAAGCATGGGGATGGAATTAATATTATTTTTTTCTCTCTTCTCTTACCACGTTGTCCGAGGGCCCTGTGATGAAAACTATGTTGACAGCCTGAAGGGCTTAAACTCTGAGAAAAACCCGCAAACCCACCGTGATGAACATTAAAACTGGTAAAGAGAACCTTTTGTGATTCTCTGAGAAGAGAGAGGTGGGAAAACAGATCCCTAAGTGTATATCGCTTGACATGTCTTGGGGCCACTCCCAAGGTGCATATGTGAGAAATATCTTCCACACCTTAGCAAGGGCTTTGAAAACCGAACTTTTGTACCTGTATACATGACTCTACAAGTTTCAGAGCAATTTCTGAATGGCACTTACGAGAGAGTCAAATATAAAGCAAATGCTTAGAAAACTAATAGCTCTACTCAGTCCACAAAATGTTAAGGCAGACCGTGGAGTCTGAACTTGAGTAATTATCTGATAAAATACAATAAAACTAAATTTAATATTACCAAGACTTCAACAGGAAACAAAGTTTCACAATGTATTATTAAAAATGTCCAAGGCACAATCTAAAATTACGCTATCTACAAAAAGCTGGGAAAGTCTCAAAATTGTGTAAGGGAATGGCAATGAATATATGTTAACCCTGAGATGAACCAGATGTCTCACGTATTAGAGGAAGACTTTAAAGCAGTTATTATGCCCAAGTTCATAAGTTAAAGGTTAACTGCCCTGAACCAAATGGAAATATAAAAGTTTTTCAGCAAAAAACTATAAATGTTTTAAAAATTAAAAATAAATAACAAAAATATAAAGCCTGAAGTGATAAGTTCAATGGTAAATGGAAGTGGGTCAGTGACCTTGAAAATAGATCAATAGAAAATCAAATCTGAGGAGGGGAAAGATGGCTGACTAGAGGCAGCTTTCTCCCAGAAGGTCCTGTCTAGTAGGAGAAGAGATGGACTGAAGTGAACTCGACGATGTCGAAATTGGGGAATTGAATATTAGGAGAAGAAATCAAAGTGCACGTTATCCCCACTGAGACAAACTGTGAATGTGCGAAAGAGGAAGAAAGAAAACAGAGATTTATACAGAGTGACTAGACTGAAGGTATCTTGTACCAAGGGATGGAGACCCCTACCCCAACTGGGAGGTCTGCTGAGGGCTTTCCATGAGTGAACAGGGAACAAAAGACCTCTCACTTCACCCCACAGGAGACAGCCATGAAATCCTTATTCTCCTATACCTGGGAATGTCCACTTCTGAGTCCCAATACTTCCTGGTGCAAAAGTGAACAAATTTTCTCTCTGCAGCCCTGAGCCCACAGCCCACTCTTCCTCCTCTCTTGTTTCCTGAGGGACTGTCCTCCACAGAGGTCAATGTGTTGTTGAGTTCTCCAAGAGATCTCTGCATTGTGTGGGCTGCTGAGCTGAGACACCTTTTGCTTCAAGAGAAAATAGTGGTGCTACAGTTCTAACTTTAGTGTGGGGAGCTGTGATCTCTCCTGGCTCTCACTCTTGCGACGGGAGAACTTCCTCCGCTCTCTGGAGACTCCTTCTGGTGTTCGTGACCAGAGACGCCCAGCAACCCTCTCCTAGTAACTTGGAGAGAGAAAGGCCTAGCCTCAGGTAACTGGCACTGGGAAGGTCCAGGAGCTAGACCCCATCCTCAGCTGTGGGTGACAGCTGCTTTTTTTCCTAGTCTGTAGCCAGGATGCTGGGGTTGAGGATGGGGGAGGACTACAGCTTCTCTGAACTTGGTTGAGAGGGTGTTGCTTTCTCAGCCTGAGCTTGTTGAGCTGGAACTCTCAGTCAGAACTGTCCATGAATTTTTGTTCTCTGGTTGCCCCTGGCTCAGGCTGCAGATTCCCTGACTATTTGAGTTTGTTTATGTGGGGGTTGAGGGCTTGATGTAGTGAAGGGAAGGACCAGTGGATCTGTTCACAGATTCCCCTCCTCCAGCTGTGGGTAGCAGGGGTGAGACCACAGCTGCTCAAATCTTTGTGCAGCAGAGGCTCCAGCAAATACTGTGGCCCCTTGGAATGGGGTAGAGGACAGTCTGACATCAGGACAGAATCAGGTTGTACTGTCTAAGCAAACCAGAGACTCTCGCTGTAGTCCTGAAAGGGAACTTTGAGAGGCTGTCAGGGAAGGGCCACAAGCACAAGCTCCAGCTCATTGGTGAAGAGGTGGTTGCCTCCAGTTCCTGGGGCCTCACCATGCCAGTTTTAGTTGCTTGGTAGGTCTGTACATTGCTACGTAAATGTCCCTAATAAGATTATCAATAACCATTCAAGGACAACCTAACATTTCAACTAAAAAAATATAATTAATACTTTAAAAAGCTGAAAATACTCATGGGGAGAAGCTTACAGAAGAATTCTGGCAACATGAAAACTCAGAGCAGATCCTCTCTCCTAAGAGATTATAAAGGAGATACAACAGAAAATACCACTCATAGAGAAATTAATAACATGTCAGAAATAGAATTCAGAATATGGATGGCAAATAAGATGATTGGAATTGAGGAGAAAATGGAAATAGAAATTAAAAAAATAGCCCAAAGGTTGTCCTAAGGAATTAGCGAATTTAAAAACAAAGTCATTAAGGATATAGATACAATGGGGGAAGATATAGTGGAGCTAGAAGAATTTAAAGAGGCATTCAAGGAGCTTCAGAATACAGTAGAGATCTTCAGTAATATAGTAGAACATAGAGAGGAAAAAAATTCAGAAATTGAAGACAAGACCTTTCAACTATCCCGATCATTCAAAGAGGCAGACAAAAGGAGAACAAGAATAGAATATTCCCTGAGAGAATTATGGGATCATTCCAAAAGATCAAACATCCAAATTATAGGGATTCCTGAAGGAGAAGAGGATGGTCTGAAAGCACTGATGCGCTACTTCAAGATATTATGGTGGAGAATTTCCCACGCATTCCAAGAGACACAGAAATAGGAGATAGTTTCAGAAACCCAGCATAATGCAATCCAAACAGAGCATCTCCTAGACAGAGTATAATTAACTTTGCCAAAGACAATATGAAGATGAAAATCCTGCAAGCATCCAGGACTAAGGAAAGTCTTACCTACCAAGGGTGGGGGAACCCTCAAAACAGAATGACCGTAGATCTTTCAGTGGAAATTTTCAAGCCAGAAGTGGGTGGTCATTGGCCTTTAGTCTTCTTAAACAAAACAATTTTCAGCCCAGAATCCTGTATCCTACTAAATGAAATTTCATTTGTGATGGAGAAATCAAATATTTTATGGACATGCAAATGTTGAGGAAATTTGCCATAATTAGATGAGCTCTACACAAAGGATTCAACCTTTCCTATAATGATGAGCATGATGGTCCATACCCAAACTCAATAAACCCAGAAATTAAAAACCAAAGCTGAGCTTCCATAATGGCACAAGGGATAGAAATAATCTCTGGACCTCTGAAAAACAAGATGACCAAAACACCATACCTGTTGATTCTTCTCTCAATAAATGTGAATTGGATTAGATTCCCCATGAAAGAAACACAGGCTGGCTGACTATATACAAAAGATCAAACCCAATATCTGCTGTCTGCAAAAACACACCTAACCTCAAAAGACAAAATAAGACTCAGGGTGAAGGATTAGAAAACAATAATCCAGGCAAATGGAAATCACAAAAAAGCAGAAATTGCAATTTTATTTGCAGACAAAATTGGATTGAAACCAACAAAAATAAGGAAAGACAAGGATTGAAACTACATGCTGGTCAAAGGAAACATATAACATGAAGAAATTTTAATAATGAACATTTACACACCCAATCCAAATGCTCCTCGATATGTAAAACAAACTCTAAATGACCTGAACAATATGATAACCTCCTGCATTATTCTAGTTAGAGATTTTAACACCTCTTTGAAAGTGCTGAACAGATCCTCCATGCAGAAACTAAACAAAAAAATAATGGGCTTGAACATGACCTTAGAACAGTGGTTCTCAACCTGTGGGCTGTGACCCACAGGAACTGTATTAAAGGCTCATGGCATTAGGAAGGTTGAGAACCACTACTCTAGAACAAATGGACTTAACAGACATATACAGAACATTTTATCCTAACAAAACTGAATGCACATTCTTCTCCTCAACCCACAGATCACCCTCCAAAACTGATCATATCTTAGGACACAAGGCTAACCTCAACAAATTCAAAATAACAGAAATTATTCTGTGCATCTCCTCAGACTGGCATGGAATTAAAGTTGAACTCAACAACAACAGAGATCTTCATATCCAGATAAACTCATGGAAACAAAATAACACTATACTGCATGATAGCTGGGTCAAAGTTGAAATAAACAAGGGACTTATTAGATTTCTTGAAAAAATAAATGAAGCCACAAGCTATCAAAATATGTGGGATATGACAAAGGGAATCCTAAGAGGCAAATTTATAGCATTGGATGCCTTCATCAAGAAAACAGAACAAGAGCTAGTCCACAACCAAATGGGCCATCTCAAGCAACTGGAAAAGGAGTAACAATCCATCCCCAAATCCAGCAGAAGAAAAGAACCAAAATTGGAGCAGTGAGTAAATAAAAAATCTCATCACTTGTACAGGAAGTTCAGTTTCCTACTCTTTTTTTTGTGTGTATGATCATAAATTCCTGCTTTTTTGCATGCAACATAATTCATTTTGAAAATTAGACACTTTATTTATTTTTATTTATTTATTTATTTGAGACAGTTTCACTTTCTCACCCTCAGTAGAATGCTGTGGTGTCACAGCTCACAGGAACCTCCAACACTTGGGCTCAAGTGGTTCTCTTGCCTCAGGCTCCTGAGTGGTTGAGACTACAGGTGCTTCCTACAATCCTGGCTATTTTTAGACACAGAGTCTTGCTCTTGCTCAGGCTGGTCTAGAACCTGTGAGCTCAGGCAATGTACCCACCTTGGCCTCCCAGAGTGCTGGGATTACAGGTGTGAGCCACTACACCCTGGAATAAATTGTAGCAATGGTTGGCTCTCCCCAAAGGGGACTTCTTATAGTTTTATTATTGTCATCATTATTATTGTTTGGCTTAATGATTGGCTTAATTATTTCAGAGAAGTCTATTTTCTGGTCCACAGAGTTAATCCTCTGATGACCCTCCTCAGGGTCATAGTGTAGGATTTTCTCACAGTCACCCTGAGAAGACAGTGGTTTGGATACAGCTTTCTTCCTCTATTTCTATGATTGTATCCAACGGTCAAGTTTCACCAATTGCTGCTTAATTATTCCACTGTTTTCCACACCATCTCGGGGCAGAAATTGCTCTACAAACAAATCCAATGGAATGGTGTCTTCTTTGTGGTACCAGCTTCTGGAGTCAGTTTGATGTTTATTCCGACTGGAGCAGGGCTCCTCCCAGATGACTTACTCGCCAGTTCCCTCCAGAAAGTCAGCTGGTCTAGTAGAGTCTCTTTCATTGTCTCCTAATTGCTTTTCACCACAACTTCCACTGTCCCTTAGTATCTTTAGATTTGAAACTCTTCACCCTTGATGCAAATAAAATTATTTCTTTTGGGAAGAAAATATGAGCTACCCATTTTCAGCCAGATAATCCTCTGGGTAAAGTCTCTGAGCAAGACTTCAGAAGTAGGAACAATGACAAGCTTCTCTCTAAGGGACACCTGCTGGAGAATGGGTGGCTCTTAGAGTCCCGATGGCTTGCCTCGCCTGGCGCAGAACCATGGCCAGGCATGGGGAACCATGTCTTCTGAGAGAAATAGTGATAAGACACAGCCACTTCTCAGCTCCTGTTGCCCATGACAGCCTCAGCAACAGGGAGCAGGGGCTGGACACGCAAGGCTGATGTCCCATGCCCTCCAGTAGAAAGCACTCTGCATGGAGAAGTAAGAAGTAGCCCTCTGTCTAGCAGTGTTTTGGAGACATGTCTCTTCTTTGCTGCCCTGGAAGGGATAGAAAGGGAACTGTCTTCATTAAATACCACACATTCTTGACTTTTCTAACACATTTTTGTCAATGATCTTTAATTCACATTTCCTCTTTAGCTGCTTGTCTTTGGGACCTTTTCCAGAGACTTTAAATGGCTGTTGTTTTTATACTTTTGAGCCGTTTCAATGGAAGGAATTAATAAAGTCCCCTCTCTACTGTTGTGCAGAAGTTGCTCTCTTGTGATACTTTTATGAGTCTTGTTTTTGTACATGCACACTGTAATATTTAGAGAAGAAATAATATGGTGCTTGGGATTTAATTCAAAATATCCTGCGGTAGTTTTGGGACTGTAGATAAAATAGATTTGGATATACAGAAACAAGATGACACAAGTGGATTAAATTATTATCTCTCCCTCCCCAGCCTCAGGCGTGTGTGTGTCTGTGTGTGTGAGAGAGAGAGAGAGGGAGAGAGAGAGAGACTCCAGATAATAACTTCTTGAGGATATATAAGAAACATTTAGCAGTGGCTGCCTCTGAGAAGGAGAACTTATGTCAGACAACAGGACTTGTAGGAGAGTGTAGATGACTTGGTATTATGATATACCTTCTTTCCTCCTAAAAGAAAAAGTTTTGGAGGATTCTGAAACATGACCACACTTGGAAGTGATTAATACAGTGCAGTTCATCATTTCAAGAGGAGCAAGTTAGCGACAGTGTCAGGATTTAGATCTAGAGCCACTACCATCTCACTTTCTTTTTTGAGACTGTCTCAAGCTATCACCCTGGGTAGGGTGTTGTGGTATCACAGCTCACAGCAACCTCAAACTCCTGGGCTTAAGCGATTCTCTTGCCTTAGCCTCCCAAGTAGCTGAGACTACAGGCGCCCACCACAATGTCCAGCTACTTTTCCTGTTGTTGTTGAAGTTGTCATTGTTGTTTTAGCTGACCTGGGCTGGGTTCGAACCCGCCAGCCTTGGTGTATGTGGCTGGCACTCTACTCATGGGTGCTGCCCACCATCTCACTCCTAATCTAGGCTTCTTTAAGTAATTCCAAGCTGCCCTCTTGATTTTAGAACAATTTCATTCTAGACCTGAAAAAATAAGAAAGTCTTCATTAACAATAACTTCAAAAGAACATGCTTTAAAAAGTCCTTTTTGGATCCTCAAAAAAACCCACATTAGGGGGTAAATGCTTCATGCAGTGCTGAAACTAAAGACTGACTTTGATTTAAATCAATTTTAGAAGAAGATATGTGGTTGCGAGCAGGGAAACTAAATCACCTTATCAAGATGGGCCTGACTCATGACATCCACTGATTGTGATCCATATCTGCCTTGGTAATATATTTATTTAACTTAGACCTCCAGGGTAAAATGAATCTCTTCTGTAATTTTTCCAATAATAGCAATAATAATGATATATGTGTTCATAAGAAATATAAATGAGTAGGTTGTGTATTATAAAATCACAGACTGAACAAAAATGGGATATTTAAAAACTTTAATAAATCTTAAATATTTCATAAAAATCTTCATCTCTCACTGCGGCTTAGGTATCACAGCAGTGGTAAAATGCTTCACAATTGTCTCCCTGGGTTTAGAAAAATAGCATACTATGATTTGTGGTATTTGCGAAACTCTGTGGTGTAAATACTGTATGGACAAGTTCAATCCACCAGTGGATTAAAACAAGTCAACAAGGTTCCTGACATATCAAAAGGAAGAGCTCACGAGCTGGTACATCAGCCCCAGCATCCCCACTGAACATCACTGCACAGGGGACCAGGTGCATTTGAACACTAAATCAGATTGAATCTGGAGGTTTTCTGAGAGAAATGGTGATAAACATAGATGATGGGTTATTTTATGTGTTAATGTGACTGGGCCACAGGAGATCCTGAGGGTGGTCAACAGAGTTCTGCGTGTGTCTGTGAAGGTATTCTGGAGTGAGACAGCACTTGAATTTGTAGACTGCACATTTCCCTCTATAATTTGGGTGAGGCTATCCAGTCAATTAAAGACCTAGAACTATAATGTGGGTGAGGCTATCCAGTCAATAAAGACCTAGAACTATAATGTGGGTGAGGCTATCCAGTCAATTAAAGACCTAAAGGCTGAGTAAACGGGTTCTCCTGCCTGACCGCCTGGGTGTGGGACATCAGTCTTCTGTACTTTTGTTCTTAAACTGAAAAATAAGTTCATGAATCTTCAGCCTAATGGCTTTGGACTGGAACTTCCAACATCGATTCTCCTGGATCCATGGCTTTTGCACTTGGACTGGAAACCACATCAGTGACTCTGCAGTTTGCTTTCTGCAGATCTTGGGACTTCTCAGTCTCCATAATAGCATAAGCCACTTAATTATTTCACACATATATGCTGATAAAGTATATATCCCATTGGTCCATTTCTCCCAGAAATATTAATACCTATACTGTGCCAAAATACTTAAAATCCTCAGGGCTGAGTTTAAGTTTTGCTTCTGGCAAAATCTACAGCTCCCTTCCTCAACCTACAATCATTGTCTTCTCTTTCCACGTTTTGATATATTTAAAAAATATGACCTTTTGCTGGGAGCCTACCACAGCACTCTTAGGCCATTTACATTTATTATTTTGAATTCTTATATAAACATTGCCCTGACAGGAACAATAAAGACTGAGGGAGTTAGTTACAGTGAATTAGGGACTTTGTAGCAAATAAAACACATGACTCAGATATTCCATTTGAGGCCCATCTGCCACCCAAGCCCCTGGTGTTTCTACCTCTCTTGCTATTATTTATACCTTTCTTTATAATGATGGATCTCATTCTACACACCTCAGCCCTATCTCTAAAGGACATCATTGCATTCACACATATTATAGAAGAATGGAATAAAAGAAAAGAACCCTGAGTAGGACTTTTGGGTCACACATGATGCCTGAAACTGCTTCCATAAAGTCGTTTAATTCTCCTAACAAGGAGGATGCAGGCATCACGATTCTTATTTAGCAGATGAGGAAACTGATGTTCCGATAGTTCCAGTGCCTTTCCTATCATTATGCGCCCAGTGTGTGACCAAGCAGAGTTTAAAATCCAGTTAAAGAAATAGCTGGCATTCTTTAAACTGTCTGAACAGCCTTTACAGGCTCTGCGATAATCCTGTTCAATGAAAGCCTCGCCTCATCTGATGTCATCCTCGCATCCTCTCTCCTCAAGCACTGGGGTTGCAGTCAGACTACTTTGCCATAATTAAGAGGATCAAATCAGAAATTATAGCAAGGATTTCCCATATTTATGAGAATTGAGATTTCAGTGGCACTGGTTAATCATGGATTAAGAATGTATAATTAACAGGTATAAAAAGTATTCCCTGAGTTAAAACTGCAGATTTTTCTGTACCTTCCTATGAGAGCATATCAACTAACAGAGGTTGCTGACAGATAACTTCTGCTTCTCTCTGTTCACACCCACTCTCTTCCTTCCACCTCACAGAGTTTACAGGTAGGAAGGGGAGACTCAGGTCGGGGGGTTCCAGGCAGCCGGTCTGAGCAGAAGGGACAGAGCACAGTTGCTATGCAGAATGACTGTGGGTACCTAACACCAAATTTCACCCTCCTCCTATACCGTTTGACACAGTCTCTGAAATACCTGCAATTAGTGACATTTCTACAAATCTCAGAGCTCCCTGAGTGTGGATGAGATTGAATTTATCACTCTGTAGTGAAGTGAAAAGAGAATGGCCTTTGGCATGAGACCCCTCTCTGCTGCCCTATTTGGACAGGTTTCTTCACATACCCAAGTCTTGATTGCACGAAAGATACAATGTGGCACTTATCTCAGAAATCCATGGGGATTAAATAAGATAATCTAGAGTACTTAGAACAGTGTTTGACACATAATATGTGAGTTATTATTATCATTATTACTTCATTTTAGAATTAAGGATCTATGGTCCAGAGAGATAAAAGTTCTTGCTAACAAATTGAAATTAATATCAGTGTCTTGGGTTTATGATCTGGTAATCTCTTCTTACATATCTCATTACCTAAAATAGCAAGTTGGGCCAATTCAATTAATTGAGTAACTCAATTAAGGAAATATTTTGTTGCTGAGCTTTCTGATTAGGCAGTGATGTTTCTGTTTAAAAGGTTTTTTAAGTTGATTTTGGTCAATTGATTTTTATGGACCATTGTGAGGACACAGTTACTTTAACTTATATTAAAATACAGAGAATTTATTTGATTAAGTAATATGCAATGTACAGTGTTATCTTATAAACTATATTTTATTTACAGAAATGGAATGGGATTAATTTATAGAATTGCACCAACATATCTGATTTAACTGGTGCAACTATGAGTCAGCAAGATACTGACACAGGAAGAGTAAGAAAACATAGATGACAGTAACAAGATTTACAGGGGATACTCTGTCAGTCATGACTGTCCTTTGAAGTCATCTTGACGTGGCCTGTACTTGTCCTTCCTTTGATTGGTAAGGGCATAAATCGCAAACTAAACAACACAAAGAATTATGAAATTATTTTGCCTCAGTGGTCCAGGCTGTCAGTAGCCTTGAATTGAAGTGTACCTTTGCACACTAAGGTTATGGAGTAAGCATGCAACCTGCTGGTTTGAGGATTCTTCCTGAAAATTGCTGCCACCAAATTCCTAAAAAGAGTAGGAAGTTAAAAGAGGGAATTAAATACATAGACGCAGCTCTCCTAAAATTCAGTAATGTGGTTATGAGTATAAAAATATACATTTTGACTATTAAATAATCATTTTCTTCACTTATTAAGGAAAATAATCACTTATCTAAATTTCTTCAATTTAAAAGGTATGTCTCATCACTTTTGCTAATTAAATAAAATGAGAGCATTTTTTTCTTGGCTTGACAATTAAATTGTTTCAGCACATTTGTCCCTCAGTAGAATTGAGAAATTGTTTTCTCATATCATTTGACCTTTCCTATGATGTTATAAAAACAAATTGGAGGCAGCATTTTCTGGCTTAAAAGCAAGTGGAGGAAAAGGAGGATTTTTATGTGTTTAAAATATTTTTTCAAGAGTATAGAGACATTATTTTTCTAAAAATACACACTCCAGTTGAAAAAAGGTTTCGTTTGGGCTGAGTAGAAAAAATTATTTCATAAATGAAGCACAGCAGAGCAGATGTTTTAAGTAATTTACGAAAAGCTTTGAAAGCCAGTAGCCTAACCTCCAGATACAAGCTCTGCAACAAAGAGACGGCAGCCTTGCCAATGGCACCAGAGGATTTTTGCCATGCTCTGGCTTAAGATCACACATATTCTCTTTGTTGTAAACATGCAAGGTGTCTTTGAAAATATTCCCATAAATAGATATTGTTTATTATTCTCCTTTGAAAATGAAAAGCATTGCACAAAATATGCGTGTGAATAGGAATTGGTGGGATAACCTTGAAGTGATAAGCTCACCTTGAGCTGACTTGTTCCGGGAATTGTCTATCTACTACCTTGTAGTATATGATTTCAATCTGCGTGGCCATAGAAGATGGCCTTCTTCCAAGATTAACCTTTCTCAGGCATTTATTGGAAAATACCTGCATAGCAAAATGGTGTCAGAATAATTAATAGTGATACACTCAAAATAATTTGAAATTCCATTGATTATCTACTTAACTTTCCAAAGCTTAACTGCACCTAGGGAGGTAGAAACTTTGCTTGGCCGATTCTCTGGTTACCTTCAAGGTCTCACGTTGATATAAAACACAAGATTGTATTCCTGTAACAAAATCTATTATGTGAAAATATTGCCCCGCTCCCGCATAGCAGTCCATCCCCATTTCATGAGTCTTCTCCCTCTATCCCTAGGGAAACACTAATTTACATTGTTTCTACATATTTACCTATCCTGGACACTTATTATAAATGAAAACATACAACATGTCTTTTGTGTGCCTGGCTTCTTGCATTTAGCATATTTTCAAAGTTCATATATGCTATATCACAAATCAGTACTTAATTCTCCTTAATGCCAACTATTACTCCATTTTATAGATATGAAACACTTTATCAGTTGATAGATATTTGTCTTATTTATACTTTATGGCTGTTAAAGTAATAGCACTATGAAAATCAGCAACAAGTTTTTGTGTGACTATGTTTTCATTTAGCTTTGGTATACACATAGGAACAATATCACTGGTTCCTGTGATAACTCTACATCTATCGCGGTATTGTAAAGCTGTATTTCCAAGCAACTGCACCATTTTACATGCTTATCAACAGTTTCTTTTTTTTTTATTGAATGATAACTATGTACATTAATGCACTTCTGGGGTACAGTGTGGGGTTTTCACATGCAATCCGAACTACTTCCATCAAACTGATCAACACAGCCTTCTCAACAGTTTTTATGTTCCAGTCGCTCCCACCCTTTGAAGCATTTGTTATTTATTTATTTTTTAATATAAGCAACCTGGTGACTATAGGGTGGAGTCTTGCTGTGTTTTTGATTTTCATCTCCCTAACTACTAATGCTGTTGAGCATATGTTCTTGAATTTATTGACCACTTGTGTATTTTCTGTGAATCCTCCATGTACATCCTTTGCCCATTTTTAAATCATAGGCTATTTGTCTTACTGAGTTCTAAGTAGTCTTTATGTATTCTAAATATAAACCAAATCAAATATATGATAAGCCAATATTTCCTCTTGTTCTATGTTTTGTATTTTCATGGTGTCTTTTGAAACCTTTTAAAAAATTTTTTGATGAAATACAATTTATCTATTTTTTAAAAATTTTCTTGCTTGTGTTTTGATGTACATAAAAAAAACCTTTGTCTAATCCAGTGTGATAAAGATTTATTCCTGCCTTGGTGCCTGTGGCTCAAGCGGCTAGGCACCAGCCACATAGACCTGAGCTGGTAGGTTCGAATCCAGCCCAGGCCTGCCTAACAACAATGACGTTTGCAACCAAAAGTAGTAGGTCATTGTGGTGGGCACCTGTAGTCCCAGCTACTCGGGAGGCTGAGACAGGAGAATCGCTTGAGCCCAGGAGTTGGAGGTTGCTGTGAGCTGTGATGCCACAGCACTCTATCCAGGGCAACAGCTTGAGGCTCTGTCTCAAAAAACAATAAAAAAAAATTAAGATTTATTCCTATTCTTTTGTCTAAGAAATTTATATTTAGTTCTTATAATCATTTCTTTGAACCATGGTGTGCTTATGTTTTATATGGCCTCAGTTGAGTCTAATGTTATTTTTTGCATGGGGTAGCCAAGTTGTCCCAGTACCATTTGTTGGAAAACTATTTTTTTACCTACAGAATTATTGTGGCATCTTTGTAAAAAGTTAATTGAATGTAAAGGTAAGTGGTTTATTTCTGAAATATTAGTAATATTTCATAGATTTCTACATTTATTCTTATGCAAGTACCACCTTTATTGTGCATTATAGCTTTGAAGTAAGTCTTAAAATTGGAAAATGTGAGTCCTCCAACTTGGTGTTTCTTGTTCAAGATTGTTTTGGTTATTCTGGGTGCCAAACCTTCCATAAAAATTTTATATTATATTATAAATTTCTACAAAAAGATATATAAATGTTTTTAGGGCTTACATTAAATCTTCAGATAATTCTGAGAACTACTGCCATGTTGACAACTTTACATCTTCCAATCCATGAATATAAGATTCCTTTCTAGTCATTTAGGTCTTTCATTTTTTCCAATGAAAAATGTAAATTTTGTAGCACTTTATTTGTACCTAAGTGTTTTATTCTTTTTGATGCTATTGCAATGGAATCATTTTCTTAATTTCATTTTCAGATTGTCTATTCATAGAAGATAGAAATATCATTGATTTTTATGTTTTAGTATTTTATCTTGAAACCATACTGAGCTCATTTACTAAGTTGAAAAATTTTTGAGGGGATGTCTTAGAATGTTCCATATATATGATGAGGCCATCCACACATGGAGGATGATATACATTTTCCTTTCTAACTGAAACATATTTCATTTTATTTTCTTGTCTAATGACCCATATTAAAACTTGCAACACATCATGGAATAGAAGTGACAAAAAGGAATATTCTATATTTTCTCAAGATCTTAGGGAAAACATTTCATCCTTTCACAAATAAGCATATTTGCTTGTGATATGTACCTTTTGTAGATGGCTTTTATCAGGTTAAAGAAGTTCCATTTTATTTCAAGTTTGTTAAATGTTTTCATCACACAAAGATATGGGATTTTGGCAATTGCCTTTTCTGCTTTTATCATGAATATGAGGTGGTCTGAGGAGGTTATTCTATTGACATAATTTGATTAATATTGGCTTTTAGTATGCAATTAGTTTTTGGATATGAAATGAACTTTGCTTTTCTGGGCTAGATTCCAGTTTATCATGATGTGTAATAATTATGCTTCTAGAATCACTTGTCTAGTATTTTGTTTAGTGTATTTATATCTATATTTAATAAAATATATTAGTCTATAGTTCTATTTTCTTATAATGTCATTGTTTGGTAATAGTATTGGTATAATAGTAACCTCGTAAGATGACTTAGAATCTGTTTCTTCCTCATAAGTTTTTAAGAAAGTTTGCAAACAGTTTGTATTAATTCTGCATTAAATATTTGGTTCTACAGTTAATAAATCTTGTCCTCCATATCAAATTAGCTGCATCATGTATAAAAGTTACAATATTTTATTTTAATATTCATTATGTTCAGAATAAGTTTTTAAATGTCGATTTTTATTTCTTTCTTAACGTCTTTGATATTTCTGGATGTGTTGTTTAATTTTAACATATTTCTGAATTTCTCAAATTTATTGTTGCTTTCTAATTTCTCTGTCTTGTAGTTAAACCTTGTATTTTTTCAATCCTGCTAAATTTGGTGAGGTATTTTTCATGGCCTAGTGTATGAATGTCCCACAGGCATATGAACTTGAGAAAAATGTATATTCTGCAATTATTGTATGGAATTTTCTGTAGCTGTCTTTTAAGTCTAGTTATTTTATAGTATTTTAACATCTTCACTTTTCTTGTTGATCATCTGTCTAATGCATCCATTATCGGAAGTGCAGTACTGAAATCTGCATATATTATTGTGAAATGTCTCCTTCTTCTTTCAGTGCTTTCAGGTTTGGTGTCATGTTTTGATTTTTGTTTTTTTTCTCTGTCAAGGTAATATATGTCTAAAATTGTTAAGTCTTCCTTATACCTCTTATAATTACAAAATGCCTACTTTTGTCTGTAATAGTATTTTTTTGTCGGATATTAACACAGTCAATTCCAGAATTTTTAGAGTTGCTATAACTTTTTCCATGTTTTTTTTTTTTTGAGACGGAGCCTCAAGCTATCCCCCTGGGTAGCGTGCCATGGCATCACAGCTCACAGCAACCTCCAACTCCTGGGCTCAAGCGAGTCTCCTGCCTCCACCTCCCAAGCAGCTGGGACCACAGGCGCCTGCCACAACGCCTGACCATTTCTTGGTTGCAGCCATCATCGTTGTCTGGCGGGTCTGGGCTGGGGACTCGAACCCGCCACCCTAGGTGTACATGGCTGGCACCTTAGCCGACCGAGCCACAGGCACCGAGTCACTTTTTCCATGTTTTAATTGAACATATATGCATCTTTGAATCAAATGGATTGTCCTATTAACAGCATGCAGCTGGGTGCTTTTTTTTCACTTCTCTGCCTTTTCATTGCATTACTTAAGCAACTCACAGTTAATGTTTTTATTAATGTCAGCTTTGTCTTTTTACTTTTTCTTTTCCCTCTCTTTGTTTTGTTGTTGTTCTTGCCCTTTCCTCCTTTCCTGTTTTCTTTTGTATTAAGTAAACATTTACTTATGTAATATTTTAATTCTATTAATGCTCTTTCAGTGTATGTTTTTACTTTTTCGGTTACTGCCTTAAGAATTATCTTTACCTGCCATTTTTACTTACCAAAACCTATGTTAAAACACACTTCTGCGCTGCTGGTGGGAATGCAAACTAATACATTCCTTTTGGAAAGATGTTTGGAGATCACTTAGGGATTTAAAAATAGACCTGACATTCAATCCTTCAATTTCTCTACTAGGTATATATCTAGAAAACCAAAAATCACTTTATAACAAAGATATTTACACCAGAATGCTTATTGCAGCCCAATTCATAATTGCTAAGTCATGGAAGAAGCCCAAATGCCAATAGACCCATGAATGGATTAATAAATTGTGGTATATGTATACTATGGAATATTTTGCAGTGTTAAAAAAAGATGGAGACTTTACCTCTTTCATATTTACATGGATGGAGCTAGAACATATTCTTCTTAGCAAAGTATCTCAAGAATGGAAGAACAAGTATCCAATGTACTCAGTCCTACTATGAAAGCACTTTATAGCTTTTATATGAAAACTATAACCCAACTATAAATAACCCAAGAAGAAGGGGAAGCAGAGAAGGAGGGAAGGGGAAGATGGGTGCAGGGAGGGTAATTTGTGGGACCACACCTATGATGCATTTTACAAGGGTACATGTTAAATTTATTAAGTGTGGAATATAAATGTCTTAACACGATAACCAAGAAAATGCGGTGAAGGCTATGTTAACCAGTTTGATGAAAATATTTCAAATAGTATATAAAACCAGCATATAGTACCCCATGATTGAATTAATGTACACAGATATGATTTAATAAAATAAATAAATTGTACTGATTTAATTTCAGGGGTATAGAAATGTTATTCTTATATAGGTAGAGCACCCTCTATGTCAGGGTTCTCCACCTTCCTAATGCCGCGACCCTTTAATACAGTCCCTCATGTTGTGGTGAGCCCCAACTGAATTTTATGGTCACCACAACATGAGAAACTGTCTTAAAGGGTTGTGGCATTAGGAAGGTGGAGAACCACTGCTCTATGTGCTATTATTGTGTCTAGTGAGGTTATAAACCAAATAATACATTGAATAATTATTACACTATATAATTTTATGTGTATCTAAAATCCCAAGAAACAAAAGAGAATGATTATATATTTATGGTGGTATTGTACTAAGTTTCTTATTGACACTTTCTTGTTCTCCTTGTTTGTTCCTGTGAATTTAATCTACCAACTGGGGTCATTTATCTGCTTTAATGTATCTCTGCTCCCACTTATCTACTTTCTATTGTTATTAATAAATATATGGCATTTCATTACATTATTATCCCAGCATTATTATAACATAAGTAACTATATGTATATATAGTTATGTGATATTTCTTTAAAATTTGGTTAATAGAAGAACAAAGAACAAACGTGTATCTTTATTCTCTTTTGTAATGAGTAATTACCTTTACTGGTACTCTGTATTTTGTTGTGTGTATTAAAGTGAACATTTTGTGTCATTTGCTTTCAGCCTCAAGAACATCCTATGGTATTTCTTTCACCAGGTAAGTCTACTAGCAATCACATCTGTTTCTGTTCACCTTGGACTATCTATTTTAGCTTTAATTTTGAAATGAGCTTTTTTATATATAACACGTTTGCTGATAGCTTTTCTTTTACTTCTTTAGGAATGAATATATCATCCTGTTTTATTCTGGCCTCCATTGACATTGTAGTTAATTTGGGGAGTTTTGTACGTGATCAGTAACTTTTGGACTAACCTCAAATTTGTCTCTTCTTATGTTCAAATTTTTATCTTTGTCTTTAGCATTTTCACTATGATGTGTCTCTGTGTGAATCATTTTTGCATTTATTGTTCTGGATTTCACTGTATATCTTGGATGTGTGGGGTATTTTTACAATCAAATTTGAGAAGTTTTTAGACATTATTTCTTTAAATATGTTTTTTCTTATCCTTTCTCACTCTCCACTCATTCTAGTATGTCTACTATGTGTACAGTTGCTATGCTGAATGGTTTCTCATTTCTATGTTAATGTTTTTTTCATTTTCCCCCTTCTGGTTTGAATTGTGTAATCAGTCTTCAAGTCTGCTGATTCTTTCTCTTGCTATTTTATATTTACCCTTGAATCTCTCTGTAAATTTCTTATTATTTTTGTTTGTTTTCAAAAAAGTTTATGACTTGACGTACTAATATAACTAATGCCTAATGTTCTCAGCAAGAGAAGAGTGTTCAACAATGGAAGCTTACAAATAATAAATTCATGCAGGCAAATGTTAGAAATACCTATTCTTATTCCAAAACAGGAGAGAGTCTGGCCCAAAGATTCAAAGATATTTTAACAGATGGACTAAATATTTGAGTTACATCCATATGTCAATTTCAAATTCATCAACAATTCATAGCTTCTAATTTAGCTGTTTTATTTCAGTAGATTTAAGGGATATAAGTGTTTGTTACACGTATTGTGTGTTGTAATGTGTAATTAAAAATTTTTATTTTATTCTTTTTTATAATTTCTGTAATTATACCATGTTCAATATTTAATAAAATACTGTCATTATAGCTTTCTTCTTGTGGTATGGTGCAGTTGCCTTCAATTCTTTGAACATATTTAAAATGGCTGCTTTGAAGTTTTTGCCTTCAAAGTCTTCTAGTTGGGCTCTCACTGGTAGTTAACCAAATTTTTATAATTTCTTTTCCTGTTTGATTTGTGTTTTTTGTTTTGAATGGCTTTTTTTCTTTCTGTTAGATTTTTTCATTTGAGATGCTTCTTTTATGCAGTCACTTTTCTGCAATGTATATTCAAGTTCACTGTTCTGCAATATATAATCTGGTATTTATCCTGTGCAGTGAATAATTCATGAAATACATTGCTTTTGTTTTAGGAATTTTAATTTGGTTCCTTACATATCTTCTTTATCTTTATCAAACATACTTAAATTTCTTCTTGATTCTTAAATATGTGAAATAGAGGTAACAGCTTCCACTTCAATTTCCCAGTCTACTAATTCTATCACCTAGATAATTTCTAAGTTAGTTTTGATTTCTATATATTTTTTCTTCTTGTTGTGTGTTTCTTTGTTCTTCCTGCTTTTCTTCTGCCGTGGAGACTTTTGCCATATATTACACATTGTGTTTTGGACATTTTTCTCTTTAACAATAAAAAAAAAAAAGAGTTTAAAAAGATTCCAGTTCCCTTGGTTTTAATTTTTAATAAGGATTAAAATAATTGGTACATAATCAGGCTTACAGCCTATTGATCATTTAGTTGTTATTAGGAGAGAAAAGGAGACTTAATTTTGGTAAATGACTGAACTGCTTTTGGAATACTTTACTTGGGGTATTTGTGAATCATAGCTTCCACGTTCATTGGTGGAGGCAGGAACTATTTGCATCCATCCCTGTTGGAATTTCTGAGGTTATTCTAGTTCAGGTGATACTTTTTCACATGCAAGAGCTGATTTGTATTCAGCTGAAAAGTATCCTTTTACTGTTTGGAAGATATTTAAGTTACCTATTCTATGCAGCTCTGTTCTGTCTGGAACTCTGCCCTGCTAACTTTAGTGACCTTGGACTTCCTGAAATCCTGACTATATCCATGATTTAGAAGTTTCACTCCACTCTGAATTGGTTTCTTCTACTGAACTGCAGCCCTGGAACTATCTCTGTGCAGTAAACTGAGACAATTGTATGGCTACCACGTTTGTTTTCTGCTTTTCAAAAATCTCAGACCCTTATTCCCCCATGGCTCATATCCTGAAAACCATTAATTTATACATTGTTTCTGACTTTTTGGTTGTTTTATACAGGAGAATAAATTCCTATCTTGCTATTCCATTTTGGCTGCAAATGGAAGTGTTTGGGTTTCCCAATTCCTATCTTCCTCAGCACCTCACTTTTTCATCATTCCCCCAATTTTTCCCTCACTCTCCCTGCTTGGTTGCACTTGTTTTCATTTCCTGACCAACTATCTCCAGCCTTCAATAAGGGACTGTTATTTCTAGCCCGTAAGAAAGCAGCTTGCCTAGTGCCTGTGTCTCAGAAGGTGCACTTTTCCTTTCTCTCTGTTTTACTTGTTTTTATTCCCAGTCCTCTGAATATCAAACGTCCAACACAGTCTTCTTTATTATTCTCAATTTCTTATTTCTTTTCTCTTCTTTTCTTTTCCTTTTTTTATTCAGAGACAAACAGTGTATTAGGTGCTCAGTACACCAAACACAGTTTGTGACAGCACTCAAGTAATATCCAAACTCTGGAGAAGCAGGTGATAAATCAGTAAGAAAATTGAGTGTTATTTCAGGAGTACAAAAATGGTATTTAACAGTTTTCTTTTTTATTGTAGTGAAAAGAACATTGGCAATAATATTAGTTATTTGACCTTGTGTAAATATGTATTTCCCAGTGAGCTTCAGTTTCCCTCTGTTAAATAAAACAATGGAACCAGATGGCTTTGACTAGGGCTATAATTTAAAAAGTGAAGAAAACAAGGAATATGGAGCAAGGGAGAGAAGGAATGGAATCTTTGTGTGGGATTAAAGATAACAAAACCTCCTGACATTCTTTACATTGAAATGTGTGTTCTATGTCTGTTCCTTAGAATACGGTCACTTTGCCTCAACAAGAGAAAAGAACATGTAGAAGTAATGAACCATAGTTAGTCTCAGATCTTAAAATATGGGGCCTCCACCTTTTGTTTTTTGGAGAACTCTGTTGCTGGGAGTCCAGAGCTATCCTTTGAGGCAACTTTTACAACTAAACGACCTCTAAACCATCACACTGGAAAGTTCACATGTGGGCTTTCCTGTAAGAGTCCCAAGTTAGCCCTTGTGGCCATTCTCACCAAGGTGTTAGAATCATGAGTGCTGCCACCCTGACTGCCCCAGATGAGCCCACCTGCTACTGAATGAGATTGGGTGACTTCTGTGGGTGCCATGTGGACCAAAAGACACTTGGGAGAGGCATCGTACGGATGAGTAATTCCTTCTCTGAAGATAAAGGGCTCACTGGTTTTGCACTGGCTAATACGGACACACTGGCTTTCTGACATTGTAACCCATGCTTCTCGATTGTCTGTCTATCAACTCTCTATCATTTGCCTATCATTTATCAACTATATAACCATTGCTTCCTTATGTTTCTTTATCTCTTTCTTTCTCTGTGCTAGTTAGAACCCACTGACAAGATTTTGAATCTCATCAGTTAATAATTGATGGTTTGAGAAACACTGACCTTTTCCAGCCTAGTTCTGTGTCATTATTGAGAGATAATGAATAAGCTAGAATCCTATTTAAAGTAATAATGACTTGAACTTAAAGTAATAATCACTCTGTACATGTCCTGAGTTAGAAAGAAAAAGGCCATCACTCTAAGGAATAAGGTCCTTAGATTTATACTTAATTTCAATTTTAACGTAGGTTTAAATTGTTTATAAATGTATAGTTAAGAGTAAGTTAATGCCTATTGCTTAGAAATCATTATTTACATTTTAATAAATTTAATATCTCTTTTTCTTTGTAATATTTAATTGCACTCACGATCCCTATGTTATCACTGCTGTTCATTAGAGCTTAGCCTCAGCATGGCCTTGGAACACTGTTGGACATGCAATCTAACTCAGCATAGAGAGGTTTCCAATTCTTTCTGTTTCATATCTATAGAGATGACACCCAGGAGATGTCGATAGTGAAGGAAGAAAGAAAGAAAGTAAAACTTTTCTTTTTCTTCTCTTTATTCTTTTCCCTTTCTTTTGACTGGACCAGACTCATGACATGCCTTGCTTGGCAGCAGAAGAGATAATGGTTTGTTATTAAGCCTCCTGCTGGGGATCAAACGTGCACATTTTCTGGAGGATTTCTTGAACTATCTCTTGGCAGCCAAGAGCAGGGACTGGTGACAGGAACTTAGCAGGAAGCTGCAGTTTGGTGAGGGAGCAGCAACCCCAGCCCCAAGCAATAGTGACAACACTTTTTCATGCATCCTACATCTTCTTTCTTTCTCTGTTGCAAATAATTTTTCTCATGAACAAGTATGTCTTAATAGTGAATCATTACAATACCTGACGATACCTGTTGAAAACTGAATACACCTGGTTGAAACATTTAGACACTCAAAGGGTCAAAATCTCTTAGAGGATAGCTTTTCTCAACAACACTATCTTTGGGGAAGTATAATTATGTTTCTAAGAAACTTTTTTAACTGCAATGAATATTGCCTTTGAAATCTTTTGTGGTTTGATATAGAGGAATAAAAATCATAAAGCTAAGAGAACCAAATGTCCTCTTTGGGAAGTGATATTGTTTCTTTTAAGTAGGCCTTTTGGTGAAATCACTTTCACTATTCATGGACTGAGAATTCACATCAGTAGCAGTGTGAGTGCATCAATACAATTAAAGTTTTGCCCAAGGTCACACAGCTCCTTAGCAGGACTAATTTGAACTCTTAGTTCTTAACCTCAGACCAGTAGTATTTTGATGACTTTTTGGTCATAAAACTCAAGTAAATCACCTGTTTTAGATAAACAAATTTGCCTCAGTTAAGAGAGTTATCTCAAAAGTGATTTCTCAAATCTTACAAATTTCCATTATACAGATGGAAAAAATATGGCAAAACTAATTAAAGATGAAGGTTAAACAGAATGCTCCAAGTCAAACATAACTGGACTCCGTGTTTTTTACCTTTCAAAGTGTCCAATAAGAGTGTCTGTTATCAGCGCTGAACTATTTAATAAATACATAATTAATCCAAATATAAATAAATACCTTGGTACAAATGTAATACATACAGGACACAATTTGTTAAGATTTGTATCTTTTGAGTCCTTTTGCTGATCTATTTGCTCCTTTGAGAATACAAGTCTGAATGGAAAATATATTACTGCCCATTTAATTGTGTTAATATCTTCTGTTTGCATTATTTGTTTTTTACTGCAATGATAAAATTAATATTTAAATTTTATTACGCAAACCTCACTTACTCATACTAAATTGCCAAGTGTCTGCTGCAGATTAAAATCTTAGCAAAATCACAGATTCATGCAGCATCTGCTGTCCAGTTTTCTTTGCTTAGCCCTCTTTTATCATCAGTAGTGTTTTGAAAGGCAGCCTGTTAGCTCTTCATCTGCATAATTGACAGAGCTAAGGTTCAGATGTGCCCCTGCATTTGTTTCTTCATAAATCATTAGCAAAGGCAATTTTATTTCTGAATCCCTATTAACCTGTTCCTAAAAGCTCCCGATTCCTTTAGCAAGTGGGTTTGGTAGACAAGGGTGAATAAAGGCTATTTTTATTTTACAAAACTCAAATCCAGCCTTCGATCAAATTCCTTAATGTTAAATGCAATGTCTGCACTTTGGGAGGGGAGAAGAAAAGGATTTGCTTAAAATAATAGCCATTATCTTTGTGCTCTGAATATATTAATAATGAGCACAATAAATGCCACAGAGATGGTTAGCTGATCCGGATAAGCAGCCAGAGATGCTAGTTGCTTATGTCCGTGTAGTTTGCCTCTTTGAATTCATTTCCACACCATGATAAACTTTTTATTTCCTATGGAATTAAATCAGTGTATCTTACTAGGGGTGTTACTTTTTGAAAAGTAATAGATTTCAGAAATAGTATGGTCAAATTTGGGTTTTTGACCGGGTGACTGGCCCATCAAAATCCACGTAAAGCTGTCAAATCTGTCATACAAGTTCGTATGAGAACAGGGCTGAGATTTAAGAGAAGTTTGTAAGAGGAGTTAAAAGAAACAGCTTACCAATTCCATTACCTTTCAGTCCTTTAATTTATTTTTTTCATGGTACTTTAGGATTCCTGGTGGATTTGGTTTTTGATTTTGCTTTTTCATGTCAAAAAATGTAAAGGATTTATTAAAATGTAGTCAAATAAATCAAGCACATTTGCTGATTCTCAAACATGCCTGAACAAATACTTGAGTTGGGCGACTTTTCCAATGTGCTACTGACTGAGTCAAATTAAGAATGGCGGACTCTTTTCTTTTATATTGGCAGAAAAGCCCATTAGTCAAACTCAGTGATTTATCCAAGGCCACACAGTTATTTTGTGTAACTCCTGTTAGTTAACTCTTATTAATGAAATAGAATGTGGGCTTGGCGCCTGTGGCTCAAGCCGCTAAGGCGCCAGCCACATACACCTAAGGAGGCGGGTTTGAATCCAGCCCGGGTCCACCAAACAACAATGACAGCTGCAACCAAAAATAGCTGGGCATTGTGAAGGGTACCTGTAGTCCCTGCTACTTGGGAGGCAGAGGCAGGGGACTCACTTGAGCCCAGGAGTTAGAGGGTGCTGTGAGCTGTGATACCACGGCACTCTGCCCAGGGGTACAGCTTGAGGATCTGTCTCAAAGAAAAAAAAAAAAAGAAAGAAAGAAATAGAATGTGGCATTGAAATATACAATGGCTAAACAACTGCATGGATTTGTGTGGGGATTTTTTTGTTGTTGTTTGTCTTGTGGCCTGGTTTCAAATGTAGAATCCAAGTAATTTTTTGTAAAAGGAATTTTGCATTTTAGTTCTTCTTATATAGTTCCCTTGGGCTAGGTGTTGGAAAAGCTACCTGAGACCTTAATAGATTCTTAGAACCTAGGCTTGCTAAGAAACCAGATACTGTGTCTGTTTCTGTCAATCTTATTTGAACTCCATAAAGTGCTAACCTTATCTATCCTCCTATTCAGTTTCACACGTGTGCTTTTGTTAATACTATTTATCTTGAATAGTCTCCCATTTCCTCAGTCTCACCCTTTCTGTCTTCATCACTTCCTGCTCTGCCTGTCTTCAATGAACATTTTCCTATAAAAGTCACCCTGAAAACTTTCCTTTTGCTTCACATTGTCTTAGAGGATTTTAACTATGCTTGTGATTTCCAAACGTATATTTTTCTCTACCCCTCACTCATAGGCTTATTTATCCTATCCATCAATCTATTCAGAAGATCTCAAACATACCCTTCCAAAAATCTTTTCCATATCAAACCTTTTCTCCTTTCATGCTAATAAAATAAGTAACATTTTAATAACTTATGTGAGAAATGTTAGAGACAGCTTTGACTTCTCCCTCCGCTGCCTCTGATGCTCATTTTGTTGTTGTTTTTTTTTCCAGCCTTGCTGTTTACTACCTCATGTCCTGTAGACCACAGTTGCTCCACCCATGGGTCCTCAATACATGGACCACAAAGTCTAGACTATACTCTTCTGCTAATGCTCTCAGCTTTCTTCCCCTTTTATTGCTTCTGTATCTTTTTTTTTCTTTCTTTTTTTTTTTTTTTTTGACGGGGCTGGGTTTGAACCCGCCACCTCCAGTATATGGGGTTGGCACCCTACTCCTTTGAGCCACAGGTGCTGCCCTATTGCTTCTGTCTTTTAAAATTCAACTGTGATTTAATCCCATGCTTGGCCTTTAATCAATTGTTTTTAAAACTCAGCTTTTGTGCACAGCTAAATATATGGTAAAACTATATGGGTCAAATTCTCCACACCATGAGTTGCCTGAAAGTTCTATAAATCAAGTAGAATGTTCTTACTTTTCTGATAATGAATATTCTAAGCCTTCACCAGGCCTCTCAAATACTTAATCCCCGTCTTTCTGAACAAATGACTCTAGACTTCTACTCCTGAGAAAATAGAGACCTTCAGGTAGAAGCTTCTCAATTTTGTGACCACACCACTATGAACTTTCCTGTACCTCTCTGTTAACTCTCACTCCTTCCCTCTGTCAGTACCTGTCTGTATCTGTTCCATAAATATTCACATACCCAGAGTTCATTCATGCGGCAGAATCCACCAAAATTGTTAGCACATATTTTCAACCAGATTATTCTGTGTTCAGATCTGTCCCTTCCAAAAGGTTTCTTTGATTTCTTTGATGAATTTTTATAGAGAAAGATTATCAAATCCCCCCTTACAAATAATCTCCATGGCGCTCTCCTTTTGAATACTCAATATATTTTGAAAATGCAAAAAGTGCTGAATACAATTAATATAGATAAAGGCGTGACCTTCAGAGGAAGTCTTGCTTATTACTGCTTACTCTTCTTCCAAGGTTGCTCCCTCATAATTGTGGTTTGGTTTTTACTGATGTTTTAGTTCTACTGAATGGGACATCTGTAAAGTAATATTACAACTTCTTCAACTTGCCTAGGAAAACAATACCTTATAATATTTAAGATAATACTTTCATGGCCAGGTCTTATTGAACAAGTTAGAAAAATTATAATTTCTTTTACCAAAGTGGATTAAATAATTATACACTAAATATTCAGAAGGATAAGATTTATTAATTTTCAAAGGATATTCCATAAGCATGATGATGTATTTTAATACATCTCTGTCTATGTATAGCCTGACATATTCTCTCCTTTTCTCATCCTCTAAGGTAAAATAATTGCAAAAATAAATTTAAGTATACCATAACTTCTTCAAACTTAACTCCCATGCTGCTGCCTGAGAAATCATACTAAAACTCAAATATGGTTAAGACATCTCAGACTCAGAACCCATTTATGTCCCTCATAAACCTCAGAATAAATTTAAATTATTCAGCATGACCTACTAAGTCCTTCAGATGAAGCTTTGCTTAATCGTCAATACCTTTTCCTACTCCCCACTCTTGCTATAGCAAGTGACTTGCAATATAGAAACAGCCTGTGCTCTTCCACATTTTCTGATCTGTAGGTTTTTAGCTTCTTTTTTATGTAAATTAATGAAAGGGAAATTATTTTCACTGAACTATTGCTCGCCCCATTCTCCTTCACTCTCCCTCCATGGTGGTACCTTTGCTTTGGGCTCTCTCCCTCAGTTGTGTGAATTAATGTGGGGAGTGGACTGTGGGCAGCTGGGCCCCCACAGCCTGTGGAGGCATTCAGGGAATTACCCTCCAGCTGCTTCTTCTTTAACAACACTCTTTCCACCTGCCAGAAGTCACTGTAGCCCATGCACACTCTCATTATTATTGGCAAGCACACAATTTTTCCTCTGTAGGGATGATCTCTACCCCATGTGCTAAGATTTACTCAACATTGTTAAGATACTATATAAACAAAACTGTTTCCATGGTTCAGGTGCCAGCTGTAGCCATCAGCTGCGTCAGTCCCTCCATCCCCATCCTATCTCTCGTCTTGTGTGTGTTTTATGTGTTTTATATCCTCATTTCCCAGCATTTGCACTTAGGTTATCTCTCCCTCCACAATCTCTCTCTCTAAGAGAGAGATTAATATCCATCTCTTTTTCTTTTCCCAAACTCTTGCTTCCTTTATCTCTCATTCTACCATCAAAAGAATGGTTTCTTAAATATAAGCCGTATTAATCTATGCTTTTCCTCAAAATTATGTACTAGGTTTCCATTACTTAGAAAACTTTGTACCATGCTCTTGGCGCTCCAATCAAAATCCCCACAACCCCCACCCCCAAACTTCCAGCTGCTTTACTAGTGTCAGCTTACAATATATCCTTATGTCCCTAGAATATATGTTAAGCCAACAATTCAAATCCAAAGAAGTTCAAATTATTCACTATTTCCCTGAGTATTTTCTCATCTCTGTCATTGGTTCATGTTAAAATGTTATCAATTTTTTAAAATTCATTTTAAGTACTAACTGATTTCCAAACAGGCAAGCCTTCCATGATCTCTCAGATTAGTAGAGATAATATTTATTTTTTTAATGACATGCTATGTTAGGTATTTTATCTCCATTTTAATCTTTCTATTTATAGCTCTTTAAGAAATTTGGACTTACTACCATAATCTCTGTTTCTGAAAGAGTGACTGATACCTAGTCTTTCCTTGCTTAATGTTGGAGAGAAAAATAGAAAGAGAATGAGAGAGAATGAGAAAATCAGAGGAAGAAACAGAGAGAGAAAGAAATTGAAGCTATAAAATAATGAAGTTAATGTCTCTGAGATTGAAACTACAAAAAAAAAAAAAAAATGAAATAAATGGCCCTAGGAAGCTTCACAGAACAAAATTCATTTAATTGTAGCATACAGTTTTAGAAGATATGCTTTCATAGAGTTAATTAATTTAAATTTCACAACAACTCTACAGAGTTTATCTCTATATAAAACTAAGATGGGCTTATAAAATGTTTCAAAATAACTTATTTTTTTCTCCTGAAGAGCTTTTTAGTTATAGTATGGCCCTGAACTGTTTCAACTGACTATCCTTCTGACACCAAAAGTATGGGGTTTTTTTCCTCACACCAACCAATTCTCTAACTGCAACTCGATTCAATTTTGTACTCACTATCCAGAGTTGGTATGGTGGTATGGACTCCACTGGATTACAGCCTCTATCTCACTGCAGACTTCATCCTGGGGCATCTGTATCTGTGACTGACTGATTATGAAGTTCCCATACCCCCTTCTCAGTTTTGTAATTTGTTAGAACAGTTCATAGAACTTATAGAAATAATTTACTTACAATTCATAGTTTATTATAAATGATATAACTACAGAGAAGCCAGGTGGCAGAGGTGTCTAGGATAAGATATGGCTGGGTGGGGCAGTGCAGACGCAAGGAGCGTCCATGTCCTCTCTAGGTGTGCTGCCCTCCTAGCACTTTTCATGGGTTCACCAGCCTGGAATCTCTTTTAGTTTCACTGTTCAGGAATTTTTGTGGAGGCCTCGTTACATAGGATTGATTGATTAAATCAATGGCCATTGATGAGGGGGCTACCCCCTACTATCCAGGTCAGGAGGCAGGGCCAGAATTTTTAACTCTCTAATCATGTGGTTGGTTCCTCTGGCAACCACCCCCAGCAAGTGTCACCTCACTGGCATAAACTTAGATGTGATTCAAAGGGGCTCCTCTCACACCATTACTTAGGGAGTTGCAAGGGCTTTAGGAGTTCTGTGAGGAATTCAGGACAAAGACCAAACATATATCATAATGACTTGAAATGATTTTGACATTTTTGCCTGTTTCAACCTATGTTCCATCTCCCAAATCAAGTTCTAAACTCTTAATTGGGAACACTGAATAACAGCAACAGTAGGGGCTCTTGCTGTGGGTGAGCCACTGTGAGAGCAAGGTCATGGCTCAACTTTCCCAAATTAATACCCAGATGGCTCTGTGGCACCGTATTCAGGCACCCTGTACTATGGAGAAGCAGCATGGCACAAGGGAAGAGGAAGGGAAGGAGAAGGTCTGTGTCTGCTTTTGCTAATGGCTCAGTCCTGCTGACAAATACAGCACATAGAAAGAAGTCCCTCTATTAGGACCTTCAAGGGTCTTCTTTCTCATTTTTCACCTTGTGAAATATTTCTGTGTTTTATACTGTTAAAAAAGTTGACAAAACCCCTATACTCAGAAAACAGAAAAAATTCTTTGTTATGCAAAAGTAGTGATGAATGCTTATTTTTTTGAGCTTTTCCCTGCTTTTCAAAAACTAGCAGAATGAAATAAGGCTAGATTCCTTTAAAGTTTGCACATAATCACCCCATTTGAACTCAAGCAAACACATTCACGGGTAATTTGAAAGAGTAACTTTTTATGTCTTTTCAAGAGAAACTTTTCTTGAATTTAACTCCTGTTACACACACACAGTTCTAATACATTCATATGTATAAGACACTAAATAGGAAGGTTATACTTTTTTTCATGAATCATTTTTTTCAATAACACTAATATTCCAGGAAACTTCCCATTCTCATGTTATCTTATTCTGTTTCCTACTAATTTTAACAGAATCCTGAAAAATGAGTAATAGAATAATTTATTAAAAAAGTATTTTTTACAGTTACAGAGGCTGAGAAGTCCATAGTTGAGGGGCCACATTTGGTGGAAGCTCATGGATACTCTTTCTAGAGTCCTGAGGAAGTACAGGGTATCCTATAGAGGGGGGCTGAGCAGCTAATGCAAAGGAAAATAAAAAGCTCAGACTCAGACCCCTCCACCCCAACTCCTTATGCAAAAGGGAAGTCAAGCCTGGAAGCTGAGTTATGCAATATTCCCTCCCAAATGAATAGTTGTTACTAACCATTGTGCATTAGACAGATGCCCCCAAAGGGTAAAAGACCTCAAAAGACCTCAGGCATCTACAAGGTCTGCCCCCACTCATCCCAGATCACTGATAAGAAAATTCTTTGCTGGCCTTCTCTAAACAAGGACTTGCAAATTGTAACTTTATGTATGCAAGGTTAATCTAGCTCCTAAAACTAAAATCTTTTCCTTACCACACTGAGAATGTCATTTAAAAATTTATGTTACAGATGCAGAACAGAGGCAAGATGGAATCAATCCTTCTTTACCTACCCAGGGGCATCTGCATAATTGACGTTTCCTTTACTTCTTTTGCTCTTCACTCAGCCTGTCTTCTATCAAATGTAGATTTCCAGGCCCTCACAAGAATGCAACCTTTTGCCTCACTGCTCACCCTCTTCCTCCTTTATGTTTCTGGATGCCTCTCCCCTTAAATACTGAAGTTTCCAGATCCTCTTTGGAGAACATAGGCCACGATGCCTCCATACATCATTCTTTCCTCCTCTACCTTTGTCTTAATAAACCTCCATTGATTAAGATCTTTGCCTTTGTCACTTGTGTGGGGTGATCCCTAACATGCTAACTCAGCTTTCTTTTTCTTTCCTTATAAACCCATCATTCCCACTTTCACAATAACCCATTGATCTACTAAGTTATTCATTCACTAATTCATGAAAGGATTAATCTATCCATAAGGGCAAAGCCTTCACCACCCAATCACCTCTTCAAGGTCCCACCTCTTAACATTGCCACACTAGCAATTAAATTGCAACATGAATTTTGGAGACAATAAATATCCAAAAGATGACCTTCTGCCCTTGGCCCACCAAAATCCACGTTCTTCTTCCATATAAATGCATTTCTTTTATTGCCACAGTCCCAAAGTCTTAACACATTCCTGTGCCAATTGAAAAGTCTAAAGTCTGGAGTCGCATCTGTCAGCCTGTAATATCCAAATAATTTATCTACTCTCAAGGTTGGAAAATAACCTCTTTTGACCCAATATTCTGCCCCCTGGGTATGCTGCGGTGGAGATTGGGACCAGTAGCCCTGCCCTATGGCTTTGCTAGAAAAAGCCCAAGGGCTGCTCTTATAGGAAGGGCCCATGGCTAAAACTTTCCTAGGTGGTGCTACATGCTGTGTGTGACCCCACAGTTCTGGGTTCCCAATGGTGGTCCTGCTCCCATGGCTCCCCTAAGCATTGCCTTGGTAGGTATGGGGAAGAAAGCCTGATAAGAGTACAGCCATTTGGGGAGACAGCTGGGGGGGAAAACAGGTTAGAAGCCAAATGGGATGGTCACACTAACCCCTGCCCCACATTCCTGGAATGCTTCAAAGCCAGGGTTTCTGGGAAAGATCAGAACAAGCAATCTCTTATCCTGGTCCTGGCTGACACAAGAGATAAGGCCCAGGGGCACGATTAACACTTTAGCAGAACAGAGGAATTCTAAGATTATTCTCTGACACAGCAGCATTCACTCCGCAGAAAAAGATGACACTTCTCACCCACATTCCAACTACACCTATAAAAGCCCCTTGAAACTGTGTGCCCTCAGGATTTTCTCTCTTTTAATAAAGCCTTTCTAATCCCTGACTACCTCCTTCCTTCTTATGGACCTTTCCACGACTCTACCCCTGGTCACCTCTGTAGGGACCAGAGGCTATGGCTGCTCTGAGCCCACATTTCCACTTGGCAAAGCTCTAATGGGTCTCTCAATGGTGACTCCACCCCTGCACCAAGTTCCTGCCTGGATTTCTAGGCTTTCCGAGATCAAGATCCCCTTTGAAATCTGTGTGGAAGCCACCACTACTTCACAGCTCACACATTCTGTGGGCTTGCAGAAATCACACTGCATGGAGGCCTTCAGCTTGTTCATTTTTAAGCTACACTACAGGCCACGGCTGGGGTGGCCAAAGAATGCTATGCTAGAATTCAGGGAACAGAAACCCAAGACAACCCTGGGCAGCAAGCTTGGGGGAGAAAGGGAAGGGGTCAGGGGACAGAACCCTGGGCAGCAAGCCTGGGGGAGAAAGGAACTGGGCTCAAGGGACAGAACTCTGAGGCCTCTGAGGTGACGACAGTGAACCGCCCTTACAGACTGAAGAAGGGGTGCAAGGTGGGAACCAGAGTAAGGGCCCCCAGAACTCTGTGAAGGAAGAGGCCTAGCTAAAATATTGATACTAATCAAACACTGTGAAGGACATGTTACCAGATGAAGAGGGTCTGGTCGCGTTCTGTCAGCCAATATACAGAGATGGGCTTGGGTCCACCAAACTATCTGTCAGATGGCCAACAGCTCAGAATGGTGAGAGTAGACTCTCCCAGACTGTTTTGTTCTTCCATTTCCAAAATCACTGTTGTACCCAATGAGAGTGGAATTATAGAGAAAACACCAGCACACTGAGTTTGAATTAGGTATGGAGTCCTTTACTGGCTGGCCAATGCAAAGCAGTTTACAGAAGCAAAAGGCAAGGTTAGATCTGTAGGGCAGGGGGTCAGGATCCAGCATCAAAGAAAAACCAAATGGTGTTTTACAGGGGCCCAGCATCCTGCCCTGTCTCCAGAGGGGGTGAGATCAAGGAGTTGGAATCCAGCAATTTCAAAGAAAGCCAAATGGCGTTTTACAAGGGCCTGTATCCTGGGCTAATCTGATCCATCTCTACAGGGTATGTTTATTTAACGCTTCCCATTTCTGCAAGGCCTATATGCTCAGGGACTGGTCTTGAAAAAGTGAGGGTTGTGGGATGGGACAGTGTAAGATGGGGTCAATCTGGCCTTCTCAATACATAATGGTTCACAGTAAGACCACATAAACTTTATTTTAAATAATAAATAGCACAACTTAGTAACACTCTATTATAACATTTCTAATTCAAAAGTTAATTCCTAAACTATTCAAGATGGGCATCTTTAGGGTAAGAGTTAAATTTACAAAATAGGAAGAATGAGAGACAGGAGAGGAAGGTCACTCAGGGCCTAAAACAACAGACCCAGACCTGCTGTGGCTGTGCCCTTTCCACCCCAGCCTTATTCTAACTACACCTACTTTCATAACAAGCCTAGCTAACATGATAATAATCAGCTACTGTCCTCTCATATGCTTGATAATAGTCACTGTCCCCTTGTTTCCTTTTCTATAATTGCTCTTTTAGAAGTCACAGGTGGTAGCTGTAAAGATTCTTAACTTTTTTTGTAAATAAAATCGCCTGTTTAGAACTTATGGGCCATTTTTGAGATCTCTTCCAGGCCCCGCATTCCAGTGGACTGACTGACCCACTCAGACCTAGAAACTGAATCAACTGGTCTTGGATCCTCACCCAAGTTCCTGAATTCCAGTAACTGACCCACCTGGACAGTGGCCCATAGTTTCCTCCCTGAAACCAGCCAGTCCAGACCCTGATTGCCTAACTCTCTGCCCACAAAACTATCTTTAAAACCCTGTCCCCTCAGTACTAAGGGAGGTAGACTTGAAAGAATTCTCCCCGCATCTTCCACTGCCGCCCAGTGCTATGTGGAATAAATCTTTTCTCTGCTGTGAACCCTGCTTTCTCTGCATATCGGCTCTCTCTTTAGCAGTGGCCAGATGATCCTGGGGGATAGGAACAGAAGGGGCAGCCTCAGAGCTCTCTGAAATGTAGACCAAGATCTGTCTTCTGTTCTCCTGATAAAGGGTTCTCTTTGTACTAATCTCTTTAGCAATAGATCACTGGGTCACACCCTAGATTTCCTCTCCCAAATGTGCTTCTTCACTCTACATGGCCCGGCTAAGAATTTTTTAAATCTTCTCTCTTTGCTTTCATGTTGGTTATAAATTCTCGCTTTATGTAATCTTTCCCTGTAGAGGCTTATTGTAAGCAACTAAAAGTAGCTGCCTGCCACTAACTAAAATGCAGCAGCTTCAGCTCTCTGCTGCTTAGATGTTTAATCCACCAGATGCCTTAGTTCATCACACTCAAGTTTGGCCTTCCAGGAAGACCTTGAGTGGGGACACAGTTTAGCCAAGGTCTTTGCCAATTTCTAACAAGGATGACCTTTGCTATACATTACACAACCTCGTTCTTCAGTACTATCTGAAATCTGCCAGAATGGCCTAAACTGTCTATATTTCTATGACTATCTGGTCACAAACACTAACCAGTCTCTAAGGAGTTTCTCTAGCCTCTCTGTCTTTTAATCCTTTATAAGATTGTAGACTTTTTCTAGCTTTCTCCTCCAAATTCTCCCAGCCTCTGTTTATTGCTTAATTCCAAAGTGGCTTTCACATTTTCATATATTTATTATCTGTGATATCCCACTCCTTAGTACCAATTTTCTATCTTACTCTATTTTCCATTACTTATAATAGAATATCTGAAATTGAGTGATTTATAAAGAAAATGAATTTATCTCTTACAGTTATAGGAGGCTGAGAAGTCCAAGGTTGAGTGGCCATATCTGCTGAGGGCCTTCCAGCTGGTCAGACTCTCGGTAGAGTTCCAAGATGACATAGGGCACTGCATGGTGAAGGGCTGAGTGTGCCAGCACAGACCTCTTCCTCTTCTTATAAAGCCACTGGTCCCTCTCCCATGATAATCCATCAGAATAGGAATGGAATAGTCTGTCTCTGTGGACAGAACATAAATCATTTGATCACCCCTTAAAGGCCCTACCTCCCAATACTAAAGCATTGGGGATTGTACTTTAAGGTAAGTTTTAAAGGGAATAAATATTTCTATCATAGCACATGCAATGTAAACAAACGTTAAGTAGCCTATGACTCGAGGGAAAAGCCTTATTTTGAGGAGAAAGCCACAGCTGAGCTACTTAAAGATCAGTTCATGCCTCTATGAAGCTATGAGATCTAATTAATCACTTTTCCTCTATGGGCTTCAGTTCTCTCATCTGACAATTAATGTGGCTTACTTAAAACTCTAATGAGCTTTCTAGTCATAAAATGGTCCTGTGGTCCTGATGATAGAGAAGAATCAGTATTTTCTGGATGTGCCTTTCAGTGTACAGAGTGAGAGATGAGTGAGACTGGCATACTGTTCAGAATTCAGGTGAAAAACCTCACCATCCACCACCCTACAGTGGCTTTTTGTTAGTCACATTTTGTCCTGAAACAGTCTATACTGGGTCAAAAATTTCTCCCTCCTGTTCTAACTACATGACCTAACTGCAAGGCACCTAATATCTTGAAATCTCCAAATAAGTATCTTAAACTCAGATATTCTCCTTCAATAGCAGAAAAGCATGTGATAACATAATATATTTTTTAACATGATATTTTTGATGCAAGAATTGAGCCACATTTATGATTTACAGTGGTGACAAAGCAAGGGCACAGCTCCAGGGTAGGGTCTTTCTGTCTTTTAGTTCACTAGATTAAAATGGGAATACCTCGATTTAAGAAAAACAAACCACAAAAAAGGTCATCTTCAGTCTGGAATTTGAAACCTTGACAATAGTCTCAGGTGCTCTCCTTAGGGACATTTAATGAACATTTGAATTTTACATCACTGTCCAGGAGTAGAGCTGGTATATAGGCACACCTTCAATAATGGAGCAAATCGAGTCTTATATGTAAATGTCTTCTCCATGATCCAATATTTCCTGCTTTCTTTTGTGTAGGAAAAAAAGATCATTGTTTTTTTAATTTACATTTTATTTCAAATTAACATGAGGTACAAATTTTTAGGTGACATTGTTCTCACTTTCAGGGTAAAGTTCCATTTGTAAAAGAGCCCCTCACCCAAGGAGCATGTTGTACACCCTCCCGATGTGCACAGTGGGTGAGATCCCACCTCAATCTTTGACATTATAGAGATAGATTATTTTTCTCAGGCAAAAATCATTACTTTTTAGAGTAAATAAAAGCTAAGTGTTTCCAATTAAAAGTTAAATTGGAAAGAAATGAAAGCTTGGCTTTTAAAGCCCCCCTTTCACCATTTGTGTTTTGTTTTGTCAGCTCAGGCAATTTTAACAACGTCTCCTCTTCAGAAGCATGTCAAGTCCTTGGGTTTTTAAATACTGACAATGAGATGAAGAAAGCAAGAGAAGAGCTCATTAAGGATAAGGAACACTGTATGTTATCAATAAATTTCAAAGAGTGTTTAAAAAGCACGGACACAGTTGGGAACACTCAGTCTCCCCCTACCTTCTGCTCCTCTCCGTTCACACCCTCTGCCTCAGCTGCCTCACACCCTGCTCTGTCTCTCCACAATGTCTCTGTCCCTCTTCCTGTCAGTATGTTCCTGCCCCTGTCCTCTCTCCTTTCATTTCTATATCATTTAATCGGGCCCTTCCACTGTCACAAATTACCTTAAGTAAGTGCAGTCTTTTGTAATTATCTGTCACCTAAGAGGGCACTTGCATGAGACCTTACATGCTTGTCATCCTGCTAATGGCTTCAAAATCAGCCTGCAGCTGGGAGGAAGGAGAATAGGGGCAGGGGGAATGCGCACACACGTAACTGCACACGCATTTCAAAAGGGTTTAGCTAGTGAAGCCTTCCCCTAATTGCAGTCCAGCTTAGTGGCCCATTCAGGTAAGAATAACAAGAGCTGTCCCTGAAAAGGAAGGCAGATTTAATTCCCTGTAATTCTCTCTTCTTTCTAAGGATATTAAATTCCTTAGACTCATTTGAATTCCAAAGAAAGCTTTAGGGGCACACAGCAGCCCCCACAATGAAGGTTCCTAATGTTAGACCTCTACATTTGAGCTGCTCAATCTTTTTTCCCCCAAACACGTAGGTTTTAATCAAAAGAGAAGGTGATTTTCAGCAACTCCTTCCTGTCCATCACCAGCCAAGGAAATTGCCTTCACTTACTTATCCTTCCTACTTTTTTTTTATTTGTAAATTCTCATACTGAAAGATTGCTTGGAGTAAGAAGTGGCTACTGTGGACACAATGAACACACTCTTCTGAGTGACTTCTGTTTGAATTTCTTCATAAGAAATCTCTTACTAGGATGAATAAAATAATAGCAAAGGAAACTGTCCTGAAATGTAAACAAAAGACACCTTCTGCATGACTCATCAGAATCATATCACATCGTTCTCCTTCATAAGTAGGCAGTGAGTCATTCATTCATTTCAGGAATAGGATGTTGCTATTGGTAATTATAAATTGATCATCGGAACCCCCTGAGCCAACAGTGAAGTTTAGAGTTTTCAGGAATGGGCATTGCCATAAAACCCCTCTAATTTCACCTGTGTCATCCCGGAACCACTTTCAGTGGGCCATGACCAAAGAATAGTGGGTTGACTTACATTAATGTAGCTATTTATTTATTAAATTCTATAGAGAAAGACCATTTTTGCTCTCACCTGTACTTACCACAGATTTATTCAAATTGATCTTTGAAATGAAGAAAATATTGCATTTAGCTATAAGCTGAGTTTTGACTTATAAAAAGCATACACGTACTAATTTAATAAATATATTAAGCAACAGAAGGCTTCTATCCATTATTTTAAGTCTATTTTTTACTTTTCTATTAGAAGATAAAAGTAAAGTAAAATTTCAGAAGTAATAACAACTGCAACTCTGAAAAGCCTCTAGGACTCTGGTAGCTGTTCTAAATCATGCATTAACGTAATGTACTTTGACATATATAAGTAAATACATACAAAAAAAAAGCAAAAAAGGCACATCTATGGTGAAAATAAAATGATCAGTTATTGCCAGAGATAGAGAGAAGGAAGGATGAGTAGACAGAACACGGGATTTTTAGTTTGGTGAAAAGACTCTGTATGGCACTAGGTGAGGCACACGTTCCTGTTTTTCTGTAACCCATAGAATGTACAACACCAAGAGTGAATCCCAAGCTTCACTATAGACTTTGAGTGATTATGATGCATCAATAGAAGTCCATCACTTATAACAAATGTACCACTCTGTGGGGGCTGTTGGTAGTTGGTGAGGCTCTGCAGGTGTAGGATGGGGGAATATGGGAGATCTCTGTTCCTTCCTCTTGATTCTACTATGAACCTAAAATGGCTCTAAAGAGAAATTATTTTAAGAAGTGGAAAAACAAAACAAAAATAAGCATGTGTTAGTGTTCCTAGCATGGAAGGACAAAGACCAGGATTTTAAAAAATTTATTCTTCAACATGAAATAAAGCCTCCTTCTTTATAGAGATTATTGTGTAATCCAAGGAATGTGAGATTCAAGAAGTTAGAGAACTGAGATATTGAGGCATCTTAGAGACTAAGACACCAAACAGAAAGGCTATAGGTAAAAGCAAATGGCCTTCAAAGTATAATGGATACAACATGTTAAAGGTGCTCTGTTTGATCTGGATTCAGGACCAGATGCTCTGACCAGGAATGATGGAGCTGACGCTAAAATTAGCTCAAGCAATGATTTCTCCAGTCATACCTTAGATTTCATATCTGTACTGTAGAGACCACAGAGCAAAAGGTACATTTCTCAGATTATGCATCCAAAATCTATGGATTTTGCTATGTACATGGAGAGACTTAGAAGGTGGGAATGAGCAACTTGAGTTGGTGCTAGCCAGCCATAGACAGAATAGATGTATGGCAGAGATTTTTCATTTTCTGGATCATTGAAGGTAGAACGTCTACCTCTAGTTTCCTAGCATCATATGCCCCAGAGGCAGTGACTAGAAGTGTTTTTATGGGCACATTCCTACAGAGTAATGGAACAATTCTGCCAACCACACTGTCCTTAACTAAGTGGTATCCAAGTTTGGTTCTATGACCTTCATGAAATTCTGCAAGCAATAAACTATTCTAAAATAAATATCTTTCTTCTAAGCAGCATATATTCTCTTATTTATAGATAAATGCTTTTCTCAGTATAATTGCCTATTAAACTGACTCTTTGTGAGTACTTAGAACACTTGTCCTTAATGAAGAACATCATCTTAGATTTACCTGAGAAACTTTTTCAAGTGTCTATTCTTTCTTTCTTTTTTTTTTTCCAGTTTTTGACCAAGGTTGGGTTTGAACCTGCCACCTCTGGTATATGGGCCCTTGCTTCCCCTTTGAGCCATAGGTGCTTCCCTATGAAGTGTCTATTCTTTATCCACTTTTCAAACTTCACCCTAACATTCTCTTATACAACCTGGAATGTGAGAGATTCCACTGATGTGCCTGTTTTATGTAGCTTGAAAAGATAAGCAAACATTTTGATATGCCAAAATAGTTAAGAACCACTGGCCTAAGTCAGTAGACTAGATCTGGTTGGCATTAAACATTCTTTAGAGCTCATAAAACATAAAGAGCCCCTGGTACATTCTTAATCCATTTAAACAAATTCCCTAGAAAAAATGTTAGAAGTCAGCATATCACTAAATTCTTCAGGTGATGGTAATACTGCCTTCTGTGGACTTTTTCAAGACCTAGTGTCTGGAAGCCACTGATATAGGAGATTAATCACTTATCAGTGGGACCTAATATAAGTTTGAATAAATAATTTGAATTTATTTCTTTCTCTGAGAGTATTGGTAGATCCCCTGAGTAAGGGAAAACTGTAGAAATCATAAATCTGAACCTCAGATGTATATCTACTAAGATCTGTCATAATATCTTTGTGAAAAAGGTAGATAAGTAAAGCTAAATGCAAAATCAGTTGGGTGGATTATTTATTGTTGTAATGTTTATACACAAAAGATGCCAATCAATGGAAGGATATGTTTCTAAACTAAAGAGAGTTCTATCTGTAAAGTTCTCAAAATAATTTAAGTTATATTACAGTCATGATAAAGTTTAATTCATCTCTCATACTATATGTCCATTGTTGGTTTGCTGGGGATCTGATTCCAAAGCCTAGGCTTTGGACTCTCCACAATCTAGTAGACTTCTAGGAGCTTTGTGTGTGTTATGTAGTACTAGATATGGAAAACTGTATATGGGCCAGAGGAAATTTATAACTTTCAAATTCTCATTCTATTGACTGAAGCAAGTAACATGGCCATGGCTGACACTGAAGAGCTGGAAGAATGCTATCCTACCATCAGTCTTGAAGAAAGAGAATTTAACTATGAAACCAGAGCCTTGGGTAACCTGTGCACTCAAAGCCAATGTCTTAATCCTCCACCCTGATCACTGTACTTCCATCTCCATCTCCCTTCCTCTGAAGGCTAAGCAGTGTCTTCCAAGGGGAGCATAAGCTCTAGAGTCAGCTGTCCTGGGTATTAGTTTGTTCTCCACCTCAAGATTAAGAAAATCATTAAACCTCTAAGTTGTAGAATCTTTCTATACCACAAGTGGGTCATGCCTATATTTCAAGCCTGTATGCTGAGATAGATGACTACTACATATTATAATTTTATTATTTTCATGATTACCATTCAGGTCCCTATTCTGAATCCCAACCCACTTGATCTGGTACTTGATCAAATGTAATGGTAGAAAAAGAGTGAATAAAATGTTTATTTTGAAACAAACAAACAAAAAAGAGAACATTTTGGCAAGAGATTGAAAGACAAACTGTTCTTCTAGATCATATAAGCTGAACATGAGAATTGTCTGGGAGTTTTTAAAAATCCAGACCACACAACAATTCAGCATGGAGACAGATGCAATAATTTTTTCAAAAAAATGGTAATTCCAGTGTTCAGCCAAAGGTGAGAACTACTCTTCTAGATTAATGGTTCTGAAAATTGTGTGTTATGATAATCATCAGAAGAGTGTCACAAAAGTATAAATGCACAGCAGCCTCTGTCCTGGGTTCTGTAAAGTTATATGGAAATAGCTTTCATACAATATAAGAGAAATTTTTCAATGGTCCAGAGAAAAAGTGAGTTCCCTCCATAGGCAGGAATTAAGAAGAGTGACCACTTAACAAGGGCCTTGCAGGAATGTTTGAAACAGGCCTAGCACAAGCCCCGCCGTTCCTGGGAATCTGGCCATTCACTTTCATACACAAGTGCGAGTTGTTTGAATAGCTGGTCAGAAAGCCTGAGTCTCCAAAATCACTAAGAGGGATCAAGAGTAAAGGGACACCCAGACAATACTGTCCTCACTCAACAGCTTCCTCACTTCCATCAGAAGCGACCTGAGGAGGTGTGTGGGCCCATGGGAGTATGCTACTGTGTACTCTGCTATTTTAAGCTGAGCTGTGCATTTTAGCATCCTTTAATTGCAGTAGAGGAAATTTTATTATTTATTTATCTTTTTGCATAGAAATGATGGTGTCTTCTGTCAATCATTTTCATTCTTGGGAAAATACACAGATGCATGAGAGACCCAGATAGGATAATGCTTTGTGGCCAAGAATTGCACAAGCAGATATTGTCAGGAGCAGTTGGACCCCAGACAACCTTGACATTGAGAGTGAGGAAGTGCTTGTGAGGAGGGCTGTGAACTGAGGATCAAAGACCAAATGGCATATTATGCATCACAGGCACCAAGGTGGATGGACAGGAAACAAGGTCTAACTCTTCCGGGAACTGCTTAGCGTCTGAGAACATGAACTGTTCACTGAGAGCAAGAACCTGCCATCAAGCCTGATGAGGGAGAGTGGTGTAGAAATGGTTCAAATGTAAACAACGTTTAGGCAAAGAAAGTTTCTTTTCTTTGGGCCTTTCAAACTGGGATCTGCAAACTTAATTTTCTATTGCTCAAAATTTAAGTCAATGTTTATTACAGTGGTGAATTGAACTGGTTGGTGTGAAGGTATAAAGCTGTGCTGAAACCAACTTTATCAAATAGTTGCCATTTTCCTTCATATCTGTGTGATCCAGAAACCCTCATATAGTCTTAAATGTGGTAACATTCTAGAACTATTCTCCCCATAAGAAAATTAATATATAGTGAGATTATATAATGTTGGTTAGAGGGAATATGGAATTCATATAACAGTTTATTTCATAAAATATTAAACTAAAGGCAATTCTATAAAAGCAATATTTTCCTTCACTTTTTTTATGCTGAAGATGTGAAGCATAGAGAACTAAAGAGAGTTGATATCACAGAAAATATATTTTTATATTTGAAAATAATTCCACCGATCAATTCCATTAGGATTTTCTAGCTCTCCTCCATAGAAAGATAGAAATGAAATAAAAAATGTTATTAGTAATTATAGGGATATTAAACACCACTTGCCATAAATCATAGCACATTAATGACTAATGCTCTGCAATATCTTCCCCCATGTCATATTTGGAGCGGAACTGATTTAAGTGAAGGTAAAAGTATGAAGTATGTGCAATAATTACTGAGCTTATTAGAAAAATAATTCAGCAGTTGGAGAATTAGTTAGAACAGTATTTCAGATTCTTGCCAGTCTCTCCTCCAGTGAGTAGAAACATTCAATCATTAGTACATTTCTCCATAAAACTGATTAATTTTGATGGACAGGACTAATTTTATGGTTACCAATTTTGCAATGCCTCAAATAAGCTGTTTCTATTAGAAATCTTGACTGCATGAAGAGCCAGCTTCATTGTATTCTCTTTTACTCTGACAATGAAGTTCAGAATTCACAAACTTCGTCATCATTTACCACTAAACCACTTTTTTTCATTTTCTATCCTCCTGTCTATTACTTTTCATTCCCAATTCATGGCCAGTACTATTTTTCAGTCTAATTCTTCCTCCCTTTCTACCAGATAATATTTCCTGAGCTCATAGTTTTCAATTCAGTAAAATTTTGTATAATTCTATATACTTACTCATGGCTTCACACATCCCCATATGTCAGAGATGGCCCTTAAGAGGTCATAAGATGTCAGAGCAAGACCCTGGACTAGGGATTCAGTTATTGCTTTAAATTTGCACTCAAAGGCTCGCATGGTGTCCTGAGAAAGGAGGGAAAATTGGATAGTGCTAGGGATTAACAAGAGCCTTAGCTTGTATGAAAACAAAGATGTTTTAATCTTCATGTTTTATCCTAAAAACTCTTGGAAATTAGTAGCTTTTCCAACGTCCTTACTTGTGAATAATGCCATGTGTCCATGTTCTTCATGGACATATTAAGTTCTTCTTTGTTTAAAAAAAGTAAACAAAAGTAGTTTTAAGAATAAATTAACCATTTATTGTTATCTGTGCAAGATAATGAAGATATTATTTAATTCTGTCTCCACAGATAGTGCATAAAATTGAATGAAATCTACAGTGAGGTAGAAAGTTAACCACAAAGTCATCATCACCAAAAAAGTAATTGAACAGCATACAGTGTCGTGGCAGAGAGTCAACATTTTGATCTCAGCGTATACACATGCCCTCTAGCACTGTGGTCCTCAACTCTTGGGCTGTAGACCAGTATAAGGCAGTGGCCTGTTAGGAACCAGGCCAAAGGGCTGGAGGTGAGTGACAGAGAAGCAAGGAAGAGTCATCTACATTTACAGCCACTCCCCACAGCTGGCATCATGGCCCGAGCTCCTGCTTCTGTCCAAGTAGCAGGGTATTACATTTTCATAGGTGTGTGAACCCTACTGTAAATTGCACAAATGAGGGATCCAGGTTGTGTGCTCCTTATGAAAATCTATTGCTTGATGATCTGAGGTGGAGCTGAGGACATAAGCAAAACACTTTGAGCTTCACTGTCTCCCAGCACTCCCAGATGGGACCATCTCATTTCAGGAAAACAAGATTATGGCTCCCACTGATTCTGCATTATGGTGAGTTTTATAATTATATCATTATATGTTACAATGTAATAATAATAGAAATAAAGTGCACAATAAATGGAAAGTGCTTGAATCATCCTGAAATCACCTCCTGACTGTCCCTCTCAATCTATGGAAAAACTATCTTCCATGAAACAGTCCATGGTGCCAAAAAGATTGGGGACCTCTGTCTTGCAGCTATCTATGAAGAATTTAGGACACTTAATCCAATCTTTGAAAGGAAAATGACCACCAATTAATTAAATTTTAGTCATTCTTTTGTGATGCAGATATGTTCTCCATTTGGAGGAATTGAATTTCTTTTCATTTTTTTCCTTTTTAAAATTGTATTTATATTTTTATAATATATGCAATGTTGTTACATGGGGATGTGATGATAGTGGTGAAGTCATGGTTTTTTGTGTAACTATCACCTGAGTAATGTACATTGCATTTAATAAGTAGTTTCTCTTCCCTCTCCACCCCCCACCCTAAGTCTCCTACGTCTCTTATTCCACAGTCTGTGTCCAAGTACACACATTATTTAGATTCCACTTGTAAGTGAGAACATTCAGTATTTGATTTGTTGCTGACTTGTTTCACTTGGGATTATGGCCCCCAGTTCCATTGAAGTTGCTGCAAAAGACATGATTTCATTCTTTTTTATAGCTGAATAGTAAGTATTTCATTGTGTGTGTGTGTTTGTGTGTAGACATCATATATTGTTACCCATTCATCCAATGATGGACACTGGGGCTTATTTCAGATCTTTGCTATTGTGAATAGTTTTGTGATAAACGTATGAGGGCAGGCATCTTTTTTAATATAATGATTTCTTCTCTTTTCCCTGTAGTTCGATTCCTAGATAGAATGGTAGTTCTACTTTTAGTTCATTTTAGAGAAATCTCCACACTGTTTTCCATAAAAGTTGTACTAATTTGCACTCTTACCAACAGTGTGTAACTATTCCCTTTTAGTCATATCCTTGACACCATCTATTGTTGCCTGACATTTTAATAATGACCATTCAGACTGTTGAAAGATGATATCTCACTATATACCAATAACCAATAACAATCAAGCTGAGAACCAAATTAAAAAGGTAATCACATTTATAATAACAACACTCAAACAAAACAAAATGCCCTAAGAATCTATTTAATCAAGGAGGTAAAAGATCTCTTCAAGGTAAACTATGAAACACTGAAAGAATGTCTTAAGTAGGAATAAACTATGGCCTATATTCATGTGTGTGTTTAGGTGCGTGTTTGAGTCTATGTGTGTGTATGTGTGTGTGTGAAAGAAAGAGAGCGAATATAAATATGAATGTACATGTGTTCTGCTTAAGACAAGGACTATGTCTGCATTTGAATTTTCTACTTAACAGAGTAATGAAAGCACACAAGTATATCTGAATAAAGAATTATTGATATCAATAATAATGGTAATAATATATATTGATTGCACTACCAGCTTACATTTGGTAGTATAATTTTATAATTTTTACAAACTAGAGAGATTCAAAATTTAAAGCTTTTTAACCTTCAATCTTCACTAAAACAATGGCTAGGAAACACCAACGCCAAATTACTAATATTATGAAGAAATCCTGCACTTACCACAAGCTTGTAATGCCTGGCAGATGCAAAAGTGAAACTTTCTAGAGACGCACTTAGGACTCACGTATTGTGGGATTCTCACAGGAAAAGCCTCAGTGATGAGGAATTTAAAGAAAATAATAGCTACAAAATTCATCAAGAAAAAATCTTACATAAATATATACCAGCAATTCCCCCAAGATAGGCGATCAGCCAGTTCAAGATCCTGATATTTTAGTAGAGCAATTTGTAAAGGTATAATAAAATGAACATCTGAGAAAAATAAGGACACTAAAGAAATACTAACCTGTGGGAAAGATAACAGATTAAAGTAGAATTAATAGAGAACTAAAAATGAAAATGGTTACAGAAGTAAACTCAGTGGAGAAAGTAAACATCACATTTACCACGGTAAAGAAAAAAATTATAAGAAAAAGCAGAAGATACTATGACTGACAGCGGAACAGAGGAAAGTGGTATGGATAACTTTCTTAAAGCCTTGTTATATTACGTAAGACATCTATTCTTAAATTGTCATGTGTACTAGTAGAGGCTACGACACAGAAACATGAGGGCCTATGCAGGAGGTGGAGAAAGTCTGAAACGTACGCCCTTAAAACAAGGCTAGACTCTTGGTTGTTAATAATCTCAAAAGAAAGGGTGACCAAGGTTATGAAAACAGAAGCTTTATACCATGCATAAACAGTTAGAAACCCATATCTTTCTACCAGCTCTACACAGGTAGTCCTCACCAACAGTGGCAAAAGGCGGGATGGTTATTTCTGTAAGACTAATATTATTTCTTTTAAAAATGTTTAATAGGATTCAAAAAGGAAACTGTGAGACCTGGAGTGGTGTGTGTGCATGCATGTGTGTTTGTCATTACACGTTCAATTTCTTTACTAAATCTAAACTATTTAGATATTTTATCATATTTCTTCCTAAATCACTTTTGATAAGTTTTGTCTTTCAAAGGATATGTCCATTTCATCAAAGTTGTCAGGTTTCCAGAACACAATTTTTCATAATATGCCTTTACTATTATTTATTGATATCTATGGTACCTGCAGTAATACCATGTTTCCCTGAAAATAAGACACTGTCTTATATTTATTTTTTCTCAAGAAGACACACTCGGGCTCATTTTCAGGGGATGTCTTCCTTTCCATGCCAAAATGCATGCCTATCACTAGGTCTGATCAGGGTAGGGCTTATATTTAACAAATGCATAGAAATCCTGCTAGGGCTTATTTTGGGGGGTGGGTCTTATTTGGGGGGAAACACGGGTATTATTTCTAATATTTATACTTTGTGTTTTATCTTTTATTTTCTAGAGCAAACTCTTACTTCAATATTGTGCCAAAGTGGTTCTGACAACTCTCTTTCAATTACTGTGAATCACTGTTGAATTGATAATTTCAAAGAGCTAACCCAGCAAACTATTAGGACCAGATCCAGCAATCCTTGCCAAAACATTATCCTGGTTCCTGAATGAATGTTTTAGCTAACTCTTCCTATCTAGTCTAACATTCTACCCTACTTTCTCACAATGGGAAACTTCCAATATGCCTGTTCACACTCACTTGCCAGGTTCTTGTCAGTACATAGTACCTGTCCTGTAAGATCTTTAGTGTGTGGGCTCTGATGAAGCAGAGGTTGTACTTTTCTCCTCAGGCTGAGCAGGCATCTCTGGTTGTTGGAAGAGAGTATTCTGTCTCCAGATCACCTTCTAACTTGAACTGCTCCTCAACTCTTCCTTAGGTTTCCAGCCTGGCAACCTGTCCTCCTATAGATTTTGGACTTGTCAGCCCCCGCAGTTGCATAAGTAAATTCCTTAAAATAAGCCCCCCATAAACATACACACACACACATGCACACACTCACTCAAAATGGTTGTTTCTATGGGGAAACTTGGCTAATATAACATGTGACGCACATTTTATCTCTACATACAAGTTTTAGTGACTGAAATAACTCTGAATAGCATTGGAGAAATTGAAGTGGTAATGTTAAGAATTATGGACCATTTGGATACTGGAACAGTTTACAGACACTGAGAATAACTTCAAAAATAATAAAGACATGCAAAGAATTATATTGATGGTTTAATAGTAAGTGAAATAAGAACTATAATGTATAAAAAATCAAGATACAAAGCTTATGGGTCTGCATATTTGGTAACATGATTTTAAGTACCCTCCTAGGCACTACAGGGCCAGCCCTGTGTGGAAATATTATAATTTGTTTAATTATAATTTTATCTTTTCTAAATTATTTCCAATCAGAATGCAATATTTTTAGTTCAAAAATTAACTGATATAATTTAAATTGAATAAGAAATTTAATAAGAAAAAAGATGAAGGATATTAGAGAATAAGTTGGAAAAGGAAGAAGCAAAGAGACAGAGTGGGAGAAAAAAGAGAGCCTCAGGGTTCTTTTGGCTAACTAGGGCTCCATGTTTAGTGTCACTTATACATAACTGGATCTAGTAGGGTCAGGAAATTGTAGAAAGCGTGTTGTTGAGTTGAACTGAAATGATCATAACTTAACTTCTCTACTTCTACATCTACATATACTAGGCAAGTACAGAGAAAGAGTGAGGAATGGGCAGGAGGGAATATCTACAGTAAAATCTCCTTGGTTGACCCCCTCACTCCAGTGACCACCTCCTTAAGTTGACCTAATTTTCACAGACCAGACATCACCACATGTACGTATCAGTACCAGGGGCCTAGTTCCTTATGCTGACCACTGTGGTATGCTGACTGGCTTGTAACAGTTCTTGGGTGATCAATTTATAGAAGTTCTACTGTATATCTCAAATGCTTCAGGTTCAAGTGTGAAAGTCATTATTTAGCCAAATCCAAGACTAAAACTAAGACCAAGGATGAAGCTGCACATCTCCATTGTATGTTAGACCCTATCATATTGTATGGTATGTTAGACCTCCATTGTATGTTAGACCTTATTACATAGTATGTTAGACTTTATCACCATTGTACACTAGATCTTATCACATTGTATGTTAAAATTCTTGAATATAACAGTAGATCCTATTTTTGTCTAATAATTATTATTAGATTTTTGTCATTATAACTTAAGAAGTCATTATTAAAGTTTGCCATTACTTTTCAGCACCGTTAGTGGCTAGATAGCTTCTGCAAGTTCTTTGTGGCATACTTGCACAACTAAATAGAATTTCCACTAAGATTAGTGGTGGATCTGAGTATCAGGGCTTACTTCTTCCAGCATAGAACAGTGTAGATGATAATATTACCAGCAAAGTGATAAAACTTTTCTAACTTTCTAATTATAACTAACTAAGGAGAAGACAAATTTACTTTCATCTTGGACATGAAGATTTGGTCAACAGTATTTATATGATTTTATTGAAACCATTTCACACATTGAAGATTTGTTGACTATTAAAAGAAAGATGTCTTTCTGAAAGATGTATTTTCAGAAACAGAGTTAAGACTCTCTCATCTTTTTACTTATAATATTCATGAATGCAATCGTAGCTTCAAAACTACTTGAAATAAATTTTCCCTTAATCTGTATATCTAGAAATGAGAATAGAACAATGTGTAATAATGGTACACACAATATTGCCTCTGAGGTTCCATCTGCATCTCAGCTTGCTTTCATTGTGTGACACCTTTTTCAGCCTCTTCCCTGGAGTGGAAGAATTTACACATCTTTACAGCAAATTTCTGGTAAGAAATACTTGCACTCTTGAATATAGCAATTTCAGTACTTATTCAGCAAGTTCTAGCAAATGAACTTCTTTCTCTGTAATCCCTGTATTATTGTTATCTGCACAGTATAATATTATTACTTTCTTTTGTTTAAAAAGCCTCCCCAAAATGTAACAGTTGTTATTCTATATCAGGTAAACATTTTGTATATAACAATAAAAGTTAAAAATCTTTGGATGCCATGTGGCATGCCTTTGACCAAAGAAGAATGTCCAAGATCTCACACACACACACACACACACACACACACACATATGTTTCTTTCTTTCTTTCTTTCTTTTTGGCCAGGGCTGGGTTTGAACCAGCCACCTCCGGTATATGGGGCCAGTGCCATACTCCTTTGAGACACAGGCACCACCCTACATATATTTTTTTTATGTCCACATTTTTTTTCTTTTTCTATTTTCTATTCTTTTAAGTCCATATTCCTTTTATGTTAACTGTTCTAACCACATAATAAAAAAGTGGCAAAGAAATTTTACTCTTGACATTTGAGCTTCCTAAATTACTCAGAGACTTACTCCCTTATTAATAATTACTGCAAAGTGTATTTATCTCTCCATTTGCTATTGTACAAACATTTTGTCTAATAGTCACTATCTTGCTTGCTACCTGAGACCCTGTAATCTTTTGCCAAGCAAGTAGACCAAAAGTATAATTGCTAATTCACTCCAAAGGTTTTACAAAGGTTTATCATCATTTCTGTCCCCAAATACCTGATGAGATACAAGTCCCACACTGAATAAATCACTCATCTTTTGTCCATAGCATATTACAATTAAACAAAGACAGTGTTTTACTAGGATATTTTCTAAAAAAGAATATTTTATTTGATATTTATCTCTTGAGAAAACTAAAAAACGGAAATCAACTATTCAAAATGTTGATATTCTTTATTAATCATTTCATCAAACTCTTTGTTTAAATATTGAGATTCAAAACTATAAGCATGATTTTCCAGAAGTGTTGTTTGGTGCATTTACATAACAGAAAAATTTTGAGATTACATGTTGATAATTTTTTCATGATAAACATTCTCAAGCAATTTTTCTAAAATTGTTTGATTCCTGGTTTCCATGGAATTAAACAACTATAATTGGGGACAGATGCAGTGATCCACAGAAGAGACACCCAATGACCTACAGTGGAGCTCAGAGAGGTTGCCTGCACCGAGCCCTGGCCCAGGCCCAGCCTGAGCAAGCACCAGGGAGGCCAGCTCGTGCTGGGGTCCCCAGACGTGCCACCACATAGGGAAGGAAGTCAGTGTCATAGCAAGCTGCAAGTGCACCTCTCTGTCAGAGGAAAGCTTCCCCTGTGGGGGCCACCACTGAAAGACTTTATCCTGAAGCCACTATCGGGAGATATCAGGAAGGGGATAAAAACAAAAAAACAAAACAACATCACTGGATTAGAAGGAGTTTGTGAACCTGCAGCTCCCAAAGAAAGTAGAATAGGAAGCAGGTGCCTATCTACGGGCAGCTATTCTTAGATGGAACGTTGTGAAATCATAGAGAAGGAAAGTGGGACTCTCAGTGAGGGAAAAGAAAAGGTGATGGGGCAAAATGTGATAATGTGAAAGCACCTGTGAGGAAGGTTACTAGGATAAAGATCTGGGGCACCATGTTCAACCTGTAGGCACATGGCCAAGTTGTGAGCAGGCTTATTCTGTTGCCACAGTCAGGAACCTCCCTAGACTCTGTGCAAAGTCATTGCCCCAGACACCTGGTCTACTTGGCACTGGTCAGCAGCTAAGCTGTCCTGAACTCTCAGGTGCATGGCATCAGGTTGGCACAGGATGCACTTTACAGCTGTGGCTGCAGCCTTCACATAGCCCCACTGGGATGGGGAGTAAGCAGAGTAACAAGAGGCTCCTATAAGCTGTACCTGGTGCCTGGAAGCCAAGTGCCTATCCCAACAGCACAATAGGATCTGAGCACACAGGCTCAGATTTGGAAAGCTCTGGCTGACCGCTTTAGTAGGTTCTGGCAGTACAGGGAGAAATCTGTGGTCTAGTGACTGCTAAAACCAACCTTCACACACATGACTTGCCATTTGGTCCCTAAGCCTGTGGTGTAGCCCTGTGTCCACCTACCAGGTTCCAACTGCCTGCTGCTTTCTCAGCCCCAAACCCACCCTCTACATTGGATCAGCCCCACTGCCCTTGATGCAGGACAAGCTGGCACCATGACCTGCCACCTTATCCCTGGACCTGTTGATGTTGCAGCAGATGGAGGAACCAGCTTGATATCCAATGGACATATATGGGGGAAGATACTGGTGCCTTGCTGTGTCCTCCACGTGGACTCCTGGCTAGTCAATTTTGTGTCAGTTTCCAAGGCCTGAAAGCTCACTGGACAGCTGGCTGTAACTGACAAGGACCCATACCCTAAAAGTCAACATTGAGTTCCAGCTAAATAACCCCCCTATGCAATATAACCCCCTGAGCAGAGAGCCTGAAGACAGATCTCGACAGATCTCAAAGAGGGAGCAAGAGAGCTTGTTCCTCTCCTGGGTTCTCTCTGCCAGGAGGTTTGGTTTCTTATCCAGTTGTTGTAGTTTTTGTTCCTTGAATAAATCCTGACTTACTACTATTCCTGTAGTCCACCGATTCATTCTTCGAATCACCAAGACCAAGAACCTGAAATCTGGTATCACCCTCACAGACCTGCTCCTGACTCTGAGGCCCCGCTCAGAAACCCTGCATCTGGCTGCTCCCTAGTCTCAACACCCAGGCTGACACATTAGAGCTCAAGACTCTGGTGTCTCTAGAGTTTCTGCCAGGCCCAGGAAACCACCCACGATTCCTCAGTCCCCAAACTCCACAAGGGCTGCAGGAACTGCTTCAAAGTCTGATGCTCTGCCAGGGACCCCTCAGCCTCAATCTGTCAGTACACTGATACCTGGTTTGAGCAAGTGCCTACAACCCAGGAACTCACAACCACTGCCTGGATTGTCTCACTCCAGCTGCCACTATCACCCCTACGGGGAGACCCTGGACAAAACATTTCCCACAGCACTGGCCTCAGTGTAGAGAGTCTTGCCCAGCTCCCAATAAGAACATCCTACAACTATTTGGTGAAAAGCTGAGCACCTAGCACAAACAGCATCCAGAATAGGCTTAAATAGAGATAATCACAGGTGAACAGACCAAATTGGAACAGCTACATGATGGGGTACTAGTGAACATTCCCTACTCCTGCTGAGTCAACATTCCAGAAAAGGCAAAAAGAAACCCTATTTAGGGTTCTCCCTTTCTTCTGATTAGGCAGAAAAATTCCCAGCATAGAACAGCTATCTTGCAAACCTATTAGTCCTGAGTTGAGAAAAGAGGTTTCAGATGAGAAGAAACCAGCAAAATAACCCTGGGAACGTGAATAATCAAAACACATCAGACACCCCCAAGTGGTCACAATGGAGCCATAGTGGTGAACCCAACCGACAAGGAAACTGTGGAAATGACAGAAATAGACCTCAGAATATGGATGTCAAATAAGATGAATAGAATTGAAAAGAAAGTTGAAAAGCAATGAAAGAAGCCAAAAAATATTTCAGAAAATTAATGAAAAAGTCACTAAATAGCCAAATAGCATAAGAAAGGAGATACTAGAACTCAAAAAATAAAAGAGACCTTTAAGGAATTTCAAAGCAAAATAGGAAGCATCAGCAACAGACTAAACTGAGGAGAAGAAAGAACCTTGGAGCTCAAAGGCAAGGCTCTTGGGCTAACCGAGTCATTTAAAGAGGCTGAAGACAGAACAAAAAAAGAGGTGGAGCAATCACTCAGAGAGATGTGGGACTATGTGAAGTAAACTAATATAGAAATGATAGGTACCCCTGAGGGATAAGAAGAAAGAGCTAAAAATATGGAAAATCTAATCAAGGGAATTAATGAGGAAAAGTTCCCTGGTATCCTCAGAGCTACAGAAATTCAGATACAAGGTGGTCTTTGAACTCCAGGAAGATTCATAGCAATAAGACATCTCCAAGACACATAGTAACCAACCTGCTAAAGTGAAAGGGAAGGCGGAAATCCAACAAACAGCTAGACATAATCAACAGCTAACCAACAAAGGAAAACCCATCATCAGACTAACTGCATCCTTCTAAGCGGAAATCCTACAAACCAGAAGAGAGTGTGGCCCCAACATCAATCATCTGCAACAGAGCAACTTCCAGCCTGGAATTTTTAATCCAACAAAACTAAGTTGAACAATTGATGGAGAAATTAAGTCTTTTTCAGAAGAGGAAACACTGGAGGAATTTGTCATAACCAGACCTGCCCTACAGGAAATACTCAGAACTGCATTACACATGAAACAGCACAATAGACACTCACCAGTGTAAAACCACCTAAGGAGGCCAAAAGTCTCAACTCTTATAAAACAGTAGCACAAGCAGGGAAACAGAACAGCAAGGAACTGCCCAACATGATGAGCAGAGCAGCATCTTACATACCCATCCGATCTCTACATAGTAACAGTTTGACTATGCCACTCAAATGACATAGCCTGGCTGAATGGATGAAAAAATACAGCCCAACTATCCGTTGTCACCAGGAGACAAATTTACACCAGAAGGATGCGCCCAGGCTCAGTGTGAAAGGATGGAAAAAAGTATTCCACACAAACGAAAACCAAAAGAGAACCGATGTAGCCATTTTCCTATCAGATAAAATTGATGTTAAATCAGCAATAGAAAAGAAAGACAGAGGTGGTCAGTACATAATGGTAAAGGGAGAAATTCAACCAGAAGACATAGAAACCCTTCATAGTCATGCACCTAACAGAAAAGCACTCTAATTTATAAAGTAACCCCTACAGGGTGCAAGCACGGAGGTAACTAACACCCAAATGATAAGCAGGAAGTAAATACAAAACACTAGACTTAAATAGGACTCCGGAACAAGTAGGCCTAAAAACATTTACAGAACATTTTACCCCCAAACTACTGAATATACATTCTTTCATTTGCACACAGAATGTTATCTAAGATTGATCATATTTCAGGACACAAAACTTGTCCCAGCAAATTCAAGAAAACAGAAATAATACCATGTATCCTCTCATAACATAGGAGAATAAAACTAGAAATCATAGCCAAGAGAAACACTCATTTCTAAACCACAGTGGAAGTTAATCTGTTGCTGAAAAATTATTGTATCAATAACAAAATTAAGATGGAAATTAAAGCATTCCCCAAACTGAATGACAGGGCACACAAGCTAAGAAAACCTATAGGATTCAGCAAGATGGTCCTAACAGGAAAATCCACGGCCCTAAACACAGAAGGTTAACCTTTCTAAGACAGAAAGGTTAACCTCCCCGGAGGAATCTGTGCATGACCACAGACAAAAGGCTGCCCCCCACAAGGCTGCTCAGACCCTTCAAATTAATAGAATAAAAACTAACATTCTGGCTCAGAGGAACTGCTGACGTTTTGTTCCCTTCCTCAGCTTACTTTCTAGACTAAAGGGAAAATAGCCTTCAATAAAAGCTGGGTGGAACAAACACTCAGGGCCACTCGCTGAAGCCCCACAAGCTAGCAGTTGTCCCCTATGTTTCCGCCTTTAAAAACTCAATTCTACAAGTCCTGTTTTTTATTTCTTGCCGCTTTTAACTTTATTGTTCTTCAGTTGACTGCCACCAGTTTCACAGGTATTAAAGAACCCTGCCCCTGGGGCAACACCCTAGCAAAACATAGCAAAATTGATACATGTAACTAAACACATTTGTACCCCTGTAATATTTTAAAATAAAAACATAAATATAAAAATAAAAAACCAGCTGTAATTAAAAAATAGTTTTCAACATTATTGTGGTGTCTTTCTTTAATTTTTAAAGAAATATTCTTTGGCTCAAAAAGAACAACATGTTCTTCCTAAAGTTATCTAGTTAACAAATACTTTCCATAATTGATTTAGCCAGCAATCTTCCTCCCCATTTATTTAACTATTTTAATATTCTTAATAATGACTCTAGTACATAAATCTAACATATTGAATTATAATTATTAATGGTTGAAGTATTTTATCTTACCTGATTCATCTGATTGGGATATTATTTCTCCATATAAATCACGTAAGGATACTTCATTTGACATTATGTCAGTGGTGCTTTCCTCTGTTTAAGATTAAATACTGAGATATAAACAATAAATTAGAATCAAGTGCTTGCTTGTAATCCCAACTTTGTCATGGTAATCTGGTATGTTACCACACAATTCCATAGTCTTCAGTGAGGCTGAAGCTTAGGGATGCTAGCAGAGGCGTTCAGGCTTCTTGGGTTTCCAAAGGCCAAGACAAAAGCTGAGGCTAAAGACATATAAAGAACTCCTCAACTAAATTTTGGTTCATATGCAATGTGTATCTGTACTTACATTCATCAACAAAGTGAAGATGGGGCATGCAATGAATAACCATTGTTGAGCATCTCCTATGTGACAAGCAACATGGTTGGTGCCGGGGTTGCCCAAGTGGGAGACTGGGGAAGGGCCTGTTGTCCTGCAAATAAGTGTAGTGGAGAAGACAGGATGGAGACCAGGTCAGATCTAGTTTACCTGCACACGCCACCAGAGAGTGTCTCACAGGAAGGCCAGTCCTCAGCACACTGTTAACGGCTTTAGTTGGGCAGAGAGAGTTTTAAATGCATTACTTAAGAGGGAACAACATGAGTCCATGACCCAAGACCTGCAAGGACCAAAATGTATTTTAGTGGCTGGAGATGTGGTGCAAGAAGAACAGTGATGAGCGCTGAGGTGGGAGTGTTACTGGAACAAAATAGTGCACATGTGTGATGCGATGCTGCCAAGGCCCTCATGGTTGACCTGGGGTGAGACTCGTGCACTTAGAAATAGGTGACATTGTTGCAGGTAATCAGAAGCTATAAACACACTTTCAACACAGGGATGCTGTGACCATATCTTTGTACCTGAAGGACTGACTGTGTCTGCAATGAGGGGGAATGCCGTTGACAGCTGGGTAAATGGTTGGAGATGATCAGGCCCGTGAGAACCATGGGTTTGAGTTGTGTCCAGGTGAGACCTGAATGAATGTGGTGGTGATAGATGTGACAATGCGGTGACAGATTTCAGAGAGGCCGATGGAATTGGTTGAGAGAAATATGGAAGCAAATTTGACAGCAGGTGAGGGAGGAGGGGTTAGGACTCAGGGGTCCTCAAACTTTTTAAACAGGGGCCAGTTTAATGGGGGTCTGTCCCTCAGACCGTTGGAGGGTCCAACTATAGTTTAAAAGGACAGGCTGCGGTGGCAAAAACACCCGGCAGGCCGGATAAATGTCCTCCGTAGGCCGCATGTGGCCCATGGGCCGTAGTTTGAAGACCCCTTTAGGTAAACGGAGGGGTGTGTTCATCTGTGTTCACCATAATAATTTTGAAATGGACATACAAATCTCATTTGCTATTCTAGAAAATGAGTTTGGGATTTATTAGATAATTTTAGCCATGATTAAATTATGAGCATGGATTTTGTCATCAGTGATTAAATGTGACTAGATCAGGGTCTTAGTCTGTTCAGGCAGCTATAACAAAACCCCATATATTGTGTAGCTTATTAACAAAACCCATCAATTTCTCATATTTCTGGAGGCTAGAAAGTCCACGGTCAGGTGGCTGGCGGATTTGGTATCTGGTGGAGGCCTCTGTGTTACTTTATTAATGATGCCTTTTCTCTGTGTCTTCATATGGTAGAAGGGAAAAGACAGGTTTCAGGAGCCTGTTTTATGAGGTACTAATCTCATTCATTAGGTTTACACGTTTCATTGTCTAATCAGCTCCCTGAGGTCTGGCCCTGCCTTTTGGAATTTTCTTTATTTTTCGTTTCAGTTTTTGTCTGAGGCTGGGTTTGAAACTTTGAACCCACCACCTCTGGCATATGGGACCAGCACCCTACCTTTTGAGCCACAGGCGCCACCCAAGGCCTTGCCTTTTAATACCATCTCCTTGGCAATTAGATTTCAACAGGCAAATTCAGGGAGACACAAACATTCAGACCAGAGAGAGATTATGGAATGAAAAGGAAAAAGAAGTGGGTTGGAGTTATTCAAATTTCTATCTTTGATACAACCTTTGAAAACAACCAGTGTTGATGGCTCACCAGGCACACAGCACACGGTCCCCAGGGAGGACAGAGATGAGGTTTGTTGCTGAGATGCTTACAACTCACAGCCTCTGCCTCCCCAAGCCAGCCTAGCCCCCAGGTGACTGGCTTCCCCTTCCACACAGGCCTCCCTGCCTGCTTTCTACTTTTGCGTCTCTCTTTACCCCCTTGTAAGAGCCCTTTAATACTTGCTTTTACTGATTTAAATGTATGTGAGAAGGGTCCCAGAGCACGCTTTATTTGGTCTTGTTTATTCATCTAGTGATTATAAAATCCTTTTTCCCCCTTC
>CAUYQV010084502.1:0-18818 GCA_963574575.1 Galagoides demidoff | reverse complement strand
TTCATATCAGCCAACTCTCAGTGGAGGGGCAACCAGGACAACGCTATCTCCTCGGACAAAAAGCATTGGAATATTCCATTTTGTTGATTTATATATCTCTTCATATGTTTCTTCATCAATTTCTATAGTAGTCACAGTTTCGTCCATGTCTCCCAATATCATATTTAAATGTTGATCATAACCACATAATATACCCTGAAGCTCTCGGTCATTTCTCATTTTCACATAAATTCGCTCATCCAGGCTGAGCCTGATAAGATCCAGAGGCTCCTCTACCGTGTTGGTAGCTTGTTGCTGGTCCACATCGTCTGCCATGTTTCAAAACCCAGACAACACCTTTAACAGTGGCAGGCCAGGGAAACATCGAGGTGGGTCCTGCTCGGGTGGGGGGGGGTGTGGTGGCAAGCTCCCCAGGCTCTGCCCCTCCTGTCACATCCTTACAGTTCAGAGTGAGCTCACAGGCTTTCAGCTTCCCTACTGTGGCAACTACTGTGCAGACACCTGCTGTCAGGAAGGCAAGCACAGTCTAGAGGCCAGCCTGGGGAAAGACAGTGGGTGCCCAGATCTCCAGAATCAGCTCCCTGAGACCTGGCCACACCCTCTGCTAGGGTGCATGCTGGCCAGGCCCCTCCCATCCTGCTGCTGATTTATTTACTACTCTGTGCCAGAGGCTGGGCAGCATGCTGGGGATAGGATGCAGCTTCCAGGCCTGGACATGGTGGGTGTCCCCAGGTGAGAGGGAATGAGGCCAAGGGAGAGGTGTTCAGGATGATGCCTGTGGGAGTAGGAGGAACTTTGGGAGGTGAGGTCAGAGGAAAAAGCTCACCAGGCAGCAGGAACCAGGTGTGTGGGAGGAGGGGGTGCAATGCACCTGGAGCCCTGAGAGTGCTGGGATGGCCTGGCCAGAGTGAAGGGGCAGGAGAGTGTGGACCGAGGCTGGTGGGGCTGTGGGGAAGCGTGGGAGCCATTGCACAATGCCAGGCTCAAGACCTCCCATGTCCCTTCTTTCCTTTACTGCGGCTCTCACTGGCCCGGCCTGTGCCCCAAGGTCCTGAGGCAAATCAAAGGGCTCCTAGAAGGGAATCGGGTTTTGTGTGTGTGATCTTACTTTCTCTTCATGTTTATCCAATTACTGTCTCCTTGGCTTACACTTCTCAGACTTTCTTTTTCACTTGACTTCTTCTGGTTCACATGAGTGAAGCACATGTAGGCAGATTATTCGAGTCACAGTGCCAAAATGTCAGGATCCAAGCAGTTGTCTGCATTCTTGGTTCTTGGTGTGTTCTTGGCCGGAGAATGACCAGATCCACCAAAAGCAAGGCAAACATGACACAAGGTTTACTGAGGAAGACAGGTTTACTGAGCCAGAGCAAGATATAGACTTACAGAGCAAGGTACATCGAACAGGCCCCTCGCTGGAACAAAAGAATAGGCCTGGAAGAGAATCTTAAATCCTTCTTTATTCCAGGAGAATCTGTGCTTTAAAGAAGTCACAAGAGAAGACTTGGCCAAAGTTAAATCATTAAATCATTTGTCCAGCATCATTGGGCACCACTAGGGCTCTAGAGATCTGGGGGACCTGTGGATGCAGAGGAAAGGCATGCCGATGGCAGGATTTCTGTGCCCTGGAGAGGATCACGTAAGATCCTGAGGTCCAGACTCTTTCACTGGGAAGCCTTCTGAAGCTTCATTTCAGTGAGGACAGCCTACATGGTGGCATCATGCCTCTATCATCTGAATTCCACGGGGTGAGGTAGCAGGGGGAAGAAAACTTCCTTCCTTGCCCTATTCTGGCCCCCAGAAGCGGACGCCGCCAAAACTACAGCTTCCAGCTCAGTCTCCAAGGTGAGCGTTTCTCTGTTGAGGGAGGCCTTGACTCCCAGGATGGCTATCTTCCTAGCAGGATGTGTCCAGTTTTAGTTTTTCATTCCCAACCCCTGTGGTTTCACCATGGGGTCAGAGAGGAGTGTGGAGCACTGGGCATTTGTGATTTGGCCAGGCCTGGTCTTCAGCTAAAGGCTCTCTACCCTGCTTTTAGTTTCAAACATTTGTCTTATTATAAAAGAAATACTTGTCCACCAAAAAGCAACTTTGGAAAGCACAGATGCATATAAATAGAAAATACATTATCTATAATTCACCTCCCAGAGACACTGCTGTCAACACGCTGCTGGCCAGAGGTTAAGCTGGCCCCTCTGGTGCAATGTGCTCCCTTGTGCAGGCTGGCCCTCATCCACTGTGTGCAGACCCTGAGGCCTGGACCTCCACAGTTTCTATTTTCTGATCTTTCTCTTGTCCTTCTTAAGTTCCAGTCAATTTGGGCAAGAGAATGTCAATACCCAAGGCTCAAGTCTGTTTCATTTTCACATGGGTCACCCCTGCCCACTACTCAGCAAGTCCACACGGGTGCCTGTGGGAGGGGGAAGGTGGAAGAGAAGCATGTTCCTGCCAGGGCTCTGCCTCCAGCTGGAGTGCCATACCCAGATCTCCACTCTGCTCACCCCTCAAGGTGGAGGAGAAGCACGTTCCTGCCAGGGCTCTGCCTCCAGCTGGAGTGCCATACCCAGATCTCCACTCTGCTCACCCCTTTGCTCTGCCTTGGCCACTGCTTAAACACACCCGGTTTACACTAGCACCCACCTTACTCACTCTTTGTGCCCTGACTCTGCTCTGGGTGCCTGGGTGCCAGGGAGAGAGGGAACCATGTCCCTCTGAACTAGCAGGGTCCAGCCTCAGCCTTGGCCCTCAAGATACTTTGGCTCCTTCTGAGGGAAGGTACCTGAGGGATGTGTGGCGGAGGCTTGGGGACCAAAACATCTCCCCCTTGTGCCCTGTGGGTGTTGACCAAGATGATGCTGAGAATAGTACTGGCTACTCCTCACTGAGGAGTCTGGACCAGGGCCCCATGCCCATTGTCAGGGCCTCTGGTATAGCTGGGGTGTGGGAGACCTGGACTACAGTTGAACTTCCACACCGATTGATCCAGATGTGCTGTACATCTTCCAGAGAGAAGATGACTGCATATAGGCTTGAGGTCTGTGCCTTGAATGAGGCTCACCACGGACTGCAGGGGACCTGCTTCATGAGTGAGCATGACTGGAGCTGCAGAGATTTCTACCCTCATGCCTGGAAAGTCAGTTAAATATTTCTTCTGTGTCTTGATGGTTTCCAGGTAAAGAGAAATTGTGTTGTCATAAATAAGGGGCTTTTTTTTCTACCTGCTTTTAGGGTCAAGCCTTAGATGAGGTTTGGGGATTTCCAGGGAGGCCTGTAGGTGCTCTTTCTCCTGCTGTCACCCCTCTTTCCCTGTCTTCCGGCCCAGCTGGCCTCTAGCATCAGGGAGCCTGTGCACTCCCCCACTCACACAGACCTGCCTTCTCCCTCAGCTGCTCTTTCTGCCTGGTCTGGATGTTTCTGCAGGATGCTTGCCACTCACTATAGTTTGGGCTCCCCTAAAGCAGTCCCTGAGATGAGGATCAAGGGGTAAGCAGCATATTTGGAGATGATCCCAGGAAGTACTTGAAGGAGTAGGGAAGTGAGACTGGGGAGGTAGAAAAGCCAATAATGCTGACGAGTGGGCTGCCCCTGTGGGAGACCTTGGAGAGTCTGTATAAGACGTACTGCAGAACTGTTCCACGGGGACGTGAGGCTTTTTCTAACAACTTCCATCCCTACTGGTTGAGGGTTGTTCCTGGAGGAATTAACCACCCCCCAGCTAGCACCTTTGAACCTCCCAAATAAGGACCAAGCACACTCCTGAGGCCAGAAGATACCTTTAGACCGTCTTGATATTGTCAGCAAATGCTGTGGGGAACGGTCCACCAAACCCGCGTGTGACCTCTGGGCTGACTGAGGGAACGTGGGTGGGTAATTATCAGCATCTGCTATGTCCTCTCAGCAGGTTGCAAGTTCCGTGCAGTTAGGGACTTGACTGGACAGTTATTCGAGAAACATTACGTTAAATGCTTGCCAAATGAGTTGATCAGTGATTATAGTTGAGGGCTAGAGTCTTGTGGGCAGACTCTCATAAAACAGCCAGAGTGACAGGCCTGCTCTGTGACAACCTTGTCTGGAGTCTTCAGGTAGAGACAGACTTCACACAGGGTATTGTGTCAACCTAACGATGGTCTCCACAAGGCTGAACAGAGCACTGGACAGGGAGTCAGAAGACCATCTGCCTTTGGCTTTTCCTCTCTAGGAAAGGCATTCCTCCCCTGCCCTCTTGCCCCCATTTTCTATATTAAAACGGGGGTAAGAATAACCCCTTACCACCTTATAGGGTCAAGACATAAAAAGAACTGTGAGCAGAATTTGCAAGTCCAAGGGCTTGCAAAGAGTTCTTCTCTAGATGCAATGGGCTCCAAGCCCCAAGTGAGTAGGGGTGCGGATCACTCATCTATGTTCCTTTCACTGTGGTTTATAGATAAACAGAACAGGAACAATGTCCTGGATTTCCCCCATCCCTTCCCACTGCCCATGGACGTCTCACTCTGAGACCTCTCATGGAGAGAAGCTACATGTCAAAGTTATTCTAACACTGACAGTGCCCAGGCAAGGCCTTAGAAGGGCCTGGCCACCTCCTTGCTGGCCCAGAGGCCTGCCAACTCAGCCAGCCCCGGCACTGGCCTCAGCCTCCCTGCCAGCACACATGTGGGGCTCTTCCCGCTCCTAAACCAGGCTGCTTTGGCAGATAAAATATTGATCAGCCTGCAAGGAGCCCAGAGTGTGATCCTATTTTCATGTCAGAACTTGGTAATGAACTACATTTATCAAGCCCGTTCTCCATGAGAAAGGTCAGTCGCAGATCTGGCTAAGTTGTTATGACACCTCATTAATCTAGTTCCCTCAATAATTGTCCCTCTTTGAAGATTCTAATGTTCTCCCATTCCAGCCGCACTCCCTCCGCACAGAGGGAGATGATTATAGCAGTAGCTCAGGCACATCCGCATTTAATTTTTGAGCAAAGGGAGATAGGAAGCAGGTAGCAGTCTCTGGAATTAAATGTCCATCAAAGAAACACTTTCTATTGCAAAACAAAGGGAATCAAGGGAAACACTGTAAATATTCCATCAGCCACTTGTGTCCCTGCCAGACTTTGCCTCACAGGGAAAGTCCTCACTCTGCTGCAGGTGAAGCTCCAGGCCCAGGTGTGGGCAGGGCTGGGGGGACTCCAAAGAGTCCAGGGGACAGGGCTGTTGCACGAGGTGGGATAGGTGGGAGACGCCACCCATAAGCAGAAAGCTCAGATTCTACCTGAGAGTGAGATAGGTCATCTGGTTGCGCCCCTGCATGGTGACAGGCCGGAAAGCAAGTCCTCTCTCATTGCCCCTCCTCCCCTGCACCCCGAAGGCATCTCTCTGCCTTGTGTGCAGCCTACCTTGCCTGCATGCCAACCTGTCTGCCGAGCTCCCTTGCCCGCATGCCAACCTTGTCCGCCAAGGGCCCTTGTGTGCTACCCTGTTCTCTCTCACTGCACGTTCCCCAGACTTCAGTTTCTGCTATTTGTCAGTCCTCTGGGGATTGTCAGGTGCCCTGTTGCACTGTGAGCTCCTCCGGGGCAGGGGCTGGCCTTGTTTGTGGGTACACTCCAGCACCTGGCCCAGATAGCACCCGCACATAGAAGGTGCTCATTCAAAGTCCACTGACCATACAACTGTGCAGAGTGGCTGAGCCCTGCCCTGAGCAGGGGCCAATCTAAGCTACTCTGAGCCACAGTGACCAAGGTCTGGAACTCTGGAAGGTATGGGAGTCTGTGTCATCCTGGGTGTCAGCTTCTTGGGGGGATGGCTGTGTAGGGAGGGCATGGGTCAGGGTACAGTTCACGAGTGTGGTATGTGTAGCCATGCTCACTGAAGCTGTCACCTTCCAAGGCTTGCCAGGGACCAGAGGCCTTATCTCACCCAGTGGGGGTACCCTAAAACCTACAACTGGCCTGACAGAGTGAACTCTGGCATAACCAAGTTGGGGATGCCGGCAAAGTGGTCTGCACAGAGGGGCTGTGGTTGCATGGAAATGTCTCTTTCAAGCTGCTCTGGCAGGCACAAGGTAGTTCCCTGGGAACCCTCTAGAGAGGAAGAGGATGAAAGGTTCTGCCCTCTTATTCTGTCACAGCCCTGAACAACCTTGCAAAGAGGCTGGGGAGGGGATGCTATGCTTGAAACAGCAGTCCAGGGGAGGAGGCCCGAGGGTGATTTTGGCCATGGCACACCTTCGGGGAGGAACTGATCCTTTGCCTGGGCCCTGATCAGCAAATGAGCACAGAGCTGACCCTGGGGGCCTCCGTGCTCTGGGGGACAGCTTCATACACAGGCAGAATACAAGGTCAGGGTAGGGGGGTGAATCCCAAGGCCTCTATGAAGAGCCTAGCCCTGATGGCCTCCAAAGAGTTGAAGTTTTCCTCACTGTGGTCGCCCTGCACTCAGGAGCTCCCCCTCACAGAGTGCTTACTTTACTGGAGAGGGAAAGGCAGGATGAAGATAGCACCAGGAAGGAGCTCATCTGCCATTCATAGAAGCAAATCCCCTTTGTCAGGGAGCAGGGTTGGGGGTCTGCCCTGATTTGTTAACAAGTGGGATGGGATATCTCTCTTTCCAAACATTCCTAGCAGCCAGCCAACGCTCACCAGGCTCCAGCCCCTGTTCAGCTTGGCAGTGTAGCCAGAGCTCAGATCCCCAGAACATCACCTAAGAAACCCCCAGAGAGGCCCAGGGGAGACAGGATGTGCCCTTACCCTTGTAGCAGCTGTTGGGTCTGTTCATGGCAGAGCCCCCCTCCCTGGGAACATTAGAGACACTGTTCCCGCATTGTCCCCAGCCAACCTGGTAAGTAATGTCACATGCTGCCCCAGCAAAGCTGTGATCTTCACCACCAAAGCAAAAACTTGGCTTAATTGTCTGGCACTGACGTTGCAGTTGAATGTGGTCGCGTTACACGGGCCTCAGTTGCGATGTGTCATTCTGAGGTCTATTTTGAAACTGCTAAGCTGTGCAAAGAGCAAGAAGCATTTTACTCCCAGATCTAATTTATGAACCGCTATAACTTTGCTGGAGTTTAGCTTAAGAGGAACAGATGTTTAACTTGATGTAAATTCATGAACATTAACAATGTTTCTGCTGCCATTTCTGGGAAAATTCAATTAACAATAAATGCCAAAACCAATGGACTTATCTTTAGGATACATTTTAGCTTACACGATGAAGTTTCACTGACAGTGTTGACTGAGTCACAAAATTCTGAAAATTCCAGGACATTGTTAAACACAGATGATACAATTGTCTCACAGTCCCCAAACAAACAGTCATGCCACCTGGTAACCAAGTGCTGGCTGTACCCCAGAGCTTGTGGCTTCCAAGTGAATGGGACATTATCCCTTCCACGTAGCACCATGCAGAGGTGTCGATGTCTGCCATTGGAGGAAGCTGATGTCCCTTGAGGGCTCTCCCAGTCTGGCTCCACTGACTTCCCATTGCCTGCCAGAAAGCGGCTCTCTGAACGGTCCTTTCCTCAAATCTGACTTTTATACCAGCTCCAGGGAGCTGTTTCTATTCACTCTAAGCCACACACTCTGGACCTTGGCTCTGTAAACCTTGGGAGCTTGTGTCTGTCCTGTCTCCTGCACTGAACTTCCCAAAGGCAAGGACTGTGTTCCTCATGTCTTTGCATTTCATGGGTAAATAGCTGCCCTCTTACAGAACACAGCCACAGGGATCCACAGTGTACAAACATCCACCAGGCGCTTCCACCTGCCCATAGGCCTAGAGAAGCTTGGTCTGCTTCTTGCCCCTCCATCACTCAGGGATTAACCATCACTCATTGCCTTTAGCCACCAGCAATGAGCCAAATGTACTCATTAGACAGATGGCAAAACTGAGCCCAGGCTGGAGGAGGGACATGGACAGATCACGGAGCTGCCTAGTGGCAGGTCCAGGATTAGAACCCTGTCTCTTGTTTCTGGTCTATATTTCTTCAACCATATGACATGGGGCCTCAAGAAAACTCAAAGAAGGACCTGCTTACTCAGCTTTCCTAGAGGAATCCCATGACAGGCCTGTCTAAGGAAGAGCAAAGGTATAGGATAGCTGCTCTGTTTAGGGAAAATAGCTGTGGGAGAACCTCTAACAGTGATGTTCAATTGGTGCTCTGCGAGGGGACCTTAGGTGTGCGGAGAAAAGTTTTAAAGATCATCAATTAAATTATTTTCAAAAGAAGTTCAAAGCACAGTAAACATATTCCTTTTTTTTTTTTTACTCTTTTTCTTTTGATCAATGTAATTTAAGTGTGCCATAGAAGTTTAACTCTAGGTTCAAGTATGCTGTGAGATTAAAAAGCCTGAAAACACTGTGCTAGCAGGTTCTCCAATTGTGGTCTATATCACAATCACTTGGGACTCGGATGAAAAATGCAAATTCTGGGGCTTACTTCCAGAGGGTTAGTAACAGTAAGTATGGGGTGAGGCCTGGAAAGCTGCATTTTAACAGAGTCTCTGGTGATTTTGGCCCAGACAGTCTGCTGATCATACTTTGGGAAGCACAGCCTGCTAGCAAATATGCCTACCTGCCCCACAATCCCTGCAGGGTTCACTCAGCTTGAGGGTTGACTGGCTCCCAGGAGGGGTTTGGAAGGGACACCTACGAGGGACTGAGTCAGGAAGAGGACCTGGGCAAGAGCAGGAGGGGGCCTGCCCCTTAGCCAAGACTCAGAGGCAGAGCCAGCAGCTCCCCCGGCTGGCATGGGTGTGCTGGTCCCTCTAGTGGCAGAGGCTAGCCTAAAGGCTACAGGGAGAGGAGGGCATGGACTCAGGCCTGGGTTCTGTCTCTTGCTATGCAGAGGTGATGACATCACAGGGTTGGCTGGGTGTAGAACTAAAACAGTTTTTTCTCTTAAAGGTCACCTGCTGGCATTTGGCCATGCCATGTCCTGGGATCTACTCAGATTTGTGGCATATGGGCACTCTGGCAGCCAAGAGGTGGCTGGGGGACATCAAGCGGTAGTGCCTCCTTCTTAGATGTGACTGGGTCCTTCTGGATATAGCCCCTCATCCTCCCAAGACACAAGGGGGCCTTGGTCAGTTTCCATCTGTCTTTTCCCTGGAGTGTCTGTATTTGTTATCCCAGCTAATTTTGAATATTCTAGGTTGAAGGCACAAGGCCCACTTTGGGACCACATGTTTAAGGCTATACGTGGCCTTCAAGCCTGGTCCCATGTACCTCGTCTTGGAGATCTGTCCCTCATTCCCCAGCTGCACTGAACAGGCAGAGCATGCCCACTCCAACCAGTGGAACTCTCCACCTCCACTGGCACCTGAATTCACAGAGGCAGCCTCAGCTCAATTTGCACCCCAGCATCAGGTAATTTAAATTAACAAAACTACCCAGGCCTTTGTTAGATAAATGGTACATTTGCTCATGAATGCCTGGTTCAATTGATGTTGCTACACAATCTGCCAGTTTGACATTTACAATCCTCTCTTTTATTCCTATTAGAGAAAGCAAAATTGGTTGGATTCCTGGGAGAGGGATCCACACATACTTTTTATGGTTGACTGGCACATCTATCAGGTGGCCTCAGAGTGAAAGAGTAACATTTGAAAACTTGAATAAATGCTAAGGCTCTCCTGGCATTAAGGACTTTAGTTTTTACTATTGTGTTAGTAGAAAGCCTCCACACACCTATGTTTCCTTAAGAGTCCCCAATTCCTTTTGGAATGTGGGTCTATGGCTCTTCTATGGCTCTGTCCAGAGGCTTAGACCCCTCCCCACCCTGCTCCTCACCCACACCCAGAGAAAAGGCTGTAGTGCTGGGCCAGGGTGTGGTCACCAGATGGAGAAGTTGGAGTGGAAGAGGGATGAGAGGGTGAGGCAAATTCCCATCTCCTATTTATGAAGTTTGTTCCTGAGACTTCCCTGACAGGCTGTAGTCCCCCCATGATCTAACCGAGGGAGAGATCTGTTGGTGACATGGTGATAACTTAGCTGCTCAGGTGTCAGCCATGTCCTGCAATGTAGCTTGGAGCTACTGTGATCTCTGAGTGGCCACTGGGCTGAGTGCTGGGCACATGAGCAGAGAAACAGCAGGGTCGAAGGTACTGCTACCTCCTTGAGTGGCTGAGACAAAGGCTACTGGCTCCAGAGTGAGGCTATGGGTCAGGCGAAGTGAGCACTTCATTCAAGCGTGGACTCAATACACACCCAAGGAGTCTGTGTAAATGGTCTCCAGAAGAGCAGTGCTGTCCCTAAGAGGCATTTTGGAATATTGTGAGGGTATTTTTGGTTGTCACAATGATTGGGGACTTTACTGGCTTAGTGGGTGGGACCAGCAGGGATCCTGCTCCTTGTGGTACCATCCTGCACAAAACTTTGTTGGCCTGTCCTCTGATCTGAGTTTTCTGGCCATGGAAGTAACACATCTGGTTACTGTTATTTGAGTCTAGGATCTCACACTGTGTTACACACACAGCATTTCCCCCCAGTGTTTGGCAAGGACTTTCCAATGATTATTGGTCTTTCAATTATTGATTAATGATTATTGGACTTTCAATTATTGCCACTTTATAAATAATCATTCACCATTTTGGAGAATCCCATTTCCAAAAACAGTGATGCTTCATACTCAAACTGTCAACATAACACACCTGTAACAGCCTCTATCTGCAGCTGTTTGTGTTCACAGGGACCAGGTGTGGGTGCTGGTCTGTCTGGCCACTAAGAGTGTAGTTGGTGCCCAAATATTCAAATATTGAAAGGCATTTTATGTCCATCACTTTTGGGGCATTTTTCTTTTATATCATTGTTTTTGGTAAGACATATATTCATTTCAAGATAATAAAGGGGGCTTCACAAAAGATTTGCTCTAAAGGGTGGCTTTCAGTCTGATAGGGTTAAAGACCAGTGATTTACACGAGCACCTTGAATCTGTGGCCTTGCTTCTCTTCACATTCCTGGGAACTGTGATTTTTAAAGCACAGTGGGAATAGTGGGGGAGTACATGTGCCTATGGTGACATGGGAGTATGTCCCTCATGGATATGCTGTGGACACACGTGCACCTCTGTGTGAGCCCCACCTATGTAAAGGCTAAACGTGGGGAGGCAGGGGGTGCAGAGTCATGCCCTTGGACCATGGAGCTTCCTGTCCTCTAGGAAGGCAGTGACAGCAGCCCCTGGGGAAGAGGCTTCACTCTGTGTTGGGGCAGAGAGAGGAAACCCCATCAGGGTAGTGTCAGGGCCACCTCCCTCCCTGAGGTCTGGTCTGCCTTCCTCCAGAATTTGGCTCTTTCCTGTCTCCCTTCTTCCAGAACAGCCCCTAGGTAGGGCACACACACTCTGGGCCAGGATGGGAGGGAGGGACTTGGGCAGGGTGGATTCTGAGCAGCGGGCTCAGAGGCTGTTGTGTTTTTCTCTTCTTGGTGTTGTCTCAGGGGTGTTTGCTCAGATGCCGTAATCTTCAGCTTTTGAGCTGAGCCAGAGCCGCTGGATTTGAAAGGCAATAAGCAGAAATTCTCGTCCTCTGGTGTGAGGGGTGCATGTACTGCAAATCAATGTCACTGAGCCACGGCCTCCGGAAGGCTCCCCCAAATGTTATACGGGGCACACTCTGCCTATAAGGGCTTCATTGGGCTCTTGGGGACCTTGACTTTAGAAGAAAAGGTGTTAGAGGGGAACTGCCTCAGAATGGTCTCAGAAACCCAGGCCGCTGTAAGCCAGGGATTCATGTCCTGCACGGGCTTGGCGGGAAATGGCATTTCAACAAAGAATGACCTGAACAGAGGGTTTTAGACCTGGGGTGACTCAGAGAAACTTCCTGAGATTTGGAGATTTATCTTAACCTCTGTTGGATGACTTGGATGACTGACAGTAAATCCCAGGTCAAAACAAAACAAAAATGCACAACAACTCTGAAAGAAAACACCAGCCTTTTGGGAGAGTTTGGGAATATTTCCAGGGCTTGAGCGCTGGGAGGAGGAGGAGAAGGTTCTCCTTTCTACTACCCTGTGCGGCTGCTAGGATGTTATCTACACTAGAACCTTACTGAGATTTGGGCAGCCTGCAGAGGGAGCTGCAGAAACCCCAGTGTCGGAGTCTTTGGTGCCTGGAAGGCAGCGTCTGTGAAGAGAATAGCCAGGGCCGGCAGCAGTGGGGCCGGGGGCAGGCCAGCTGGGGCTCTGTCCAGCACTTGGCAAGCCCTTCTCCTCCTGCAGCTGAGGGCATTCCAGATACATCTCTGCCGTGAGGCATCTGTGCTGTGCACTCCCTGAACCCTGCTGAAGCAGCAGCCAGGTGGGATTTTGCTCATGTGTTGACTCTTACAAGACTCTCACATTGAGAAATCTTTCGGCCTTCTCTTTGCCCCCGTATTACACTGAGCCCAAGAATGGACTCCTTACTCCCTTGTCTGGCCTGGGAATGGATTCAGAATTCAGCAGTTCTCAACCTATGGGTCGTGACCCCTTTGTAACAATGAAAATACATCACGGCATTAGGAAGGTTGAGAACCACTAATTCAGATGCTTTGAGAGGACTCAGGACCCGCAGGAAGCAGGAGTGAGAGGGGCTGGAGCCTCTGAAAGGAGCGTGTACACAGCACTCCTGCAGCTGGAGAGCTGAGCCCTACAGCCTAAGGCTCTTCACCCCTGAGATTCCGGGTGCCCCTGTGTCCCTGTGGATACAGTGTAGCCCACATGTCACAGAATGGGCATATTTTGCCCAGGTTATGTTTACCTGTTTTTTTTTTTTTTTTTGAGTTGGGCTTTGAAATGTGGTTAAAAATCTCACAAAGAACTTCCCATGTAGAAGAGCAAATGCCATCTGAGAAATCACCTGGCAATTTCTCAGAAATGCCACTTGATGATGCTGATGGCACCTGATAAAACAAGAGCCATCAGTTAAGTAAGCCAATCATGCTCTCATCTTGATTTTTGTTTTTCCAATTAATGGTGCTCTGTTTGATGAGTACAGTGTCCTGGGTGGGGTAGGAAACTCTGCCTTTCATTTCTTTTGGAGGCCCATGGCACCCAGTACAGGGTAAGGTGTAGAGAGGACATAAGAATAAGTTCTCATACATGTAGCTATCCTCCCCTCCTTCTCTCTCTCTCTCTCACACACACAGGTGTGGATGTGGTTGTGCATTCTGGTGACCCTGGTCCTGTGTCAGCAGCTCAGCCCCAGCCTTGTTCTACCACCTCATCTATCTCCAGGAAGCCCGTACACAGCCAGTCCACCACATTACAGGCCACAGATCTCAAGAGCAGGGCTAAAGTTTTAAAAGGATGCAGCCCAAACCCCTCATTTATTGCTAGGAAACTGAGGCCAAGGAACAGTAAGAGACTTTCCCGGAGATCCTTGGGGGTGGTGATGAAGCCAGGCTGTCACCTGCCTGACATTTTCTGCTCCAGTGTTTCTTCCTTCCCTTCTAATTCCAGGCTCCTTGCTCTTACTGTCATGGGAGAGGACAGGATTTTCTACAGTACGAGGACAATGTGGAAACCCTGCCTGGGTGTGAGAGCCTTTTACTGGGCAAATCTTATTATCACTAACACCCTGGCACATCCTGCCCTTTCCTGCCAGTAGCCTTGGCTCAGAGACCCAGGTGTCTGGGCTGGTCATCATATCCAGTGCCAGGAAAAGTAGGAGACACAAAGATGGGGATTTCCAGCTCTTTTAATGGAGAGCAGTGACCTGTAGCTAATTCCCTGGGCAAGAGTTCCTTCAGGGGAAGTAGATCTGTGCCAAGTTAGGGCACATGGGGCAGGGCCTCCTGGAGCAGGTGGAGGCCAGTGCCTGAAAGAAAATCCAGGGAGGTCCATGTTACGGACTCTCCTCAGGGTCCTAAGACAGAATTGCCAGAGCACAGTTGCTCTTGGAGAGAGTAGTATGAGCCTAACTCCAGCCCGAGCCAACAGGGAGCTTTAGTGTCCACATCTGACCTCTGGGGAGTTGGAAGGCTCAGCCCCACCCAGTTTTCAAAGCATCACCATGGCAAGAGGAGGCCTGGGAGCCAACAGGAGATGTCTGCTCTCTACCCCACTAGTAATTCACATTGCTTTCCTTAAAGAGTCTCTCCTTCACATATAGAGTCTAGAAATGGCCCAAGCTCTGAACTGACATTGCAACCGGCTCTGTGAAGTCTCCAGGTGCAGCCTCCACATCACAGCCAGTGCGCACAGCCGCATGTACCAGACCTTTGTTTCACCCTCGATCTCTGCTCTCTTCCCAGGTTCCCCTCTTCCTGGGGACTCTTCCAGATAGTGGTGCTGGGTTTAGCTACTTTCCTGGTTTGTCCCATCCTTTCCTTTTTCAAAAGACTACCTGAATAGTGGCTGTGCTTGGGGGGACTTGAATGGGACATGATGAGGGCACTTTTGGGTATGGTAAGATTCTGCCTTGATCTGGGTGCTGTTTTACTTTCTGCAGTTATCACACCCCCACGCCCACAGGGGTACTCAGCAACTGTTTGGGGATGAACTAATTGCTCCCAGCCTTCAGATAGCTTACTCTGAGGAAGCAGAGGGAAGTTTACTCCACAGCAGAGGTAATTTATAACCACTCAAAGGTCTGGCCTGGCAGAGACAGGCAGCCCCTCAGCTTACCCTGCTCTGTGAATTCATGAGCACAGGAATTACCACCTGGACTCATGGAAAGTCCTGATCTCAGGCTTAATGCAGACCACAGAGGCACCAGGCAAGAGCTCTGAACCGCAGCCACTCATCTGGAGGGCCCCGTGGTGGGGGTGGTGCGGAGGAGCACAGTCAGCCCTCAGCAGTCCCAGCACTCACAGGCATACACTGACCCTCAGCTGCAGGGAGGTGTGAAGGTGAGTCCAGCCCAGGCCAGGCAGTGGGACAGAGAAGGGACAAGGCTTGGGCCCTGCTCTCCAGATGCCCACACCCCAGGACACCAGAAGAGGCACAGCTAAGCTGGCTTTATTTTCCCCTCCAGGATAAATTTTCCACCCCCACTCTTTCTCTGGGCAGCCCCTGGGCAGGCAGCCTGAGGGCTGTGACTGCTGTACCCTCTTCTTTTAGGGCAGGAAAGGAAGGAATGGTGTCATGGATGCAGTGACCTGCCCCCAGCAGCTTAGTCACGAGATGCTAACAGATGAAGTCACTGTCTAGACGTGGCATCAAGACTCCCATATCTCTCTTCAACCTATCATTGCCTGGTGTCTCTATCTGAACAACCGTATGGCCAGTCCTGTCCCAAGGCCCTCTGTGTCCCTGACCCTGTATACCCAGCACTTTCTCCGAGCCAGCCAGGTCCTTCATCATCCCTAGAGCCTTTACTGACTCCCCAGTAAAGTGAGTGAGCCCCATTTCTATAACCATACTTTTTGCACACCAGGGCAAGGGCTGTGCCTGCATCTTCCCAGGCCTCTTCAGATCTGGGAGGGGTAAGCAGAGGCCTGGAGTACAGCATGTGCTCAAGACACATGGCCACTGAAGGAATGATGGATGATTTGCCCTACTACAGCAGCATACCTGTCTTGGGGAGCCACATGGAGGCACCTCTGGCAGTTAAGCACAGGCCTGTACTAAAGGGGTACAGGCCCACAGTGTTTGACTTGGGCAAGCGCCCTTCCACGTAAGGTCCAGAGCCTTCACCCTGTAAGCATGTGGCTGGGGTTGGGTATATCTGGACAGCCGGTACCAGGATGCCAGGCAAACCATTGAGGGAAGTCATGCTTGAATCCTAGGCACGGGTTTCTTGAACCTTATAACTCAGATGACAAAGCCAAAGTTACATTTCCAACAAAGAAGTGGGCCATAAAGAGTCCTCTGCAACTAATTGTGCCCACTTTACCTAGTTTTTAAAAGGATGAGGTAGCACTCATGGTGGTGGCTGGCTCTGCTTGTTTAATTGGGGTGCATTAGTGCTGAACTGGAGCCTGAGCATCTTCAAGGAGTGGATCTGGGTCCACTTATCTGGATTGCATCCACCTGAGCAAACGGCTGTGATTATTGCTTTTAAATGACTTCGCAGAGCTAATGGATCACAGAAAATAGCATGGGACTAAAAGTAAATATAAAATGAGGGAGTCGGCGGGCTTCAAAGCTGGGTTGCCAAATGGGAATACCGGCAATAATTACATTTGAAATGCCACCCATTTCTTTTCCTAGCTTGTGTCCCCAGGTTTCAGGCTGGATGTTTCACAGTCGACTCTGCTTTTAGTATGAGCCAGATAGCTAAGGATAGTTGTTCCACTCATCAGAAAGCAAAGAGGAGAGCTGGAGAAGCATCTTTTCCAAGGTCAGCCAATTCGGTGAAGTTGATTTGGCTTTTAAGGTGATAGGTAGTGAGCATTTTGGAGAATACTGTTTGAAGAAATGGAGAGTAAGTTTTGAAAGTGGTCATGGCTCTTGCCTGTAAGTCAGTTACATTGTGTGGCCTTAGACATGGGTGTTTGGTGGTTTGGTGTGTGAAGGGCATGGGCGGGGGAGCTTTGTGGGTGTTTGTGCACCATAGGACATAGATGGGTGAGCCTGGCTCCCTGAGTGCATATGTATGGCTCCCAGGTTGGGATTTCTGGTTGGCAGGTGGATATTCAGGTGGAGAGCATAGGAGTGGAGGCTGAGCTGGAGCCAGTGACCAGTGTGTCCTGCCTGCCTCGGGCAGAGCATGAAGCTGGCTGAGGAATGGTCCCTGGTGACTCAGGCCACTCACTGGCCCTGGCCCTGACCGGCCTCCAGGTGTGTGCCCTTACCCCTGTCTCTCTGCTTCTGGAAGCACTGGAGGGGTGCACTGACCTGTTTATGCCAGTGTGTGCTTCTGGATTGTCTCTCTCTCTCTCTCTTTTGAGACAGAGTCTTACTACGTCACCCTCATTAGAGTGCTGTGGCGTCACAGCTCACAGCAACCTCAAACTCTTGGGCTTAAGCGATTCTCTTGCCTCAGCCTCCCAAATAGCTGGGACTATAGGCACTGTCACAATGCCCATTACCAGCCATCCAGTCCTGGGTCAGGTCATTTCTGCCTCCTGAGTGCTCTAGGATATGGGGGAGCAGAGCCCCCCTACTCCCCTCCCCGCCGCCGTCCTTGCTCGGCAGAAGCTCAGGACATTTTCCTGAGCTCATTTCCTCACCTGTCAAGTGGGGCTGATAGTCTCCATCCCGGAGGCTGATGCAGGAGTCAAGGCCTTGAGTGGCCTCTGGCCTGTCCTGGCTCCTCAGCAGGCAGAGAAACTCTCTGCAGGTGGATGGATCAGATCTACCTGGCCCCTCAGGGGTGTGGGGTGAGTGTGGGTTTATGGAAGGTCCTGGGAGGTAATCTCTCCAGAGCAAACACCTCTGGGGGCCTGGTCCCAGGGAGTCCACATGCCCAAGCTGAATGGCCCTCTTCCTGGGGGTACTGTGGGGGGCACTCATGATAGACTATAATGGGAACATAAAGTGTCTGACGTCAAGGTGGCCACTTCGTAATTTTGTAGTGACCAATATAAACCCATTCTCCACACATTCACTAATAAATGCCTCAGCCTCACATCACATTTCTAGCATCTCTAAAGACACCAGGAAAAGGCAGAGAAGCCATAAAAGTAACATGAAAATACAGGTGTAGATGAGCCTAAGCCCATTTCTTTGAAGCTTAATTGATGGGAAAAGCTTCTGGCCCCAGAGAACTTAAAGGCCCATCGTGCAGATATTTGATTAAGCGCCCTCTTATCACAGGCCACACTAAACTGGAAATCATTATGCAGTAATTGCAAACACATTAATAAAATGATGATGTGGGTTTGCTCAGAACATAAAAAAGGAATAAAATAATTCACTCTGAAAACTCGACGAGAACCTGCAGTCTGCCCCAGAGACAGCTGGAAGCGAGAGTTGTTTGGGTCTCAGTCTTACTAGCCCTCTTGACAGGGTGCCCAGGACTCTATTTTCAAAAGCTCTTGGGGTGGGTGGAGCCACAGCCCAGCTGCAGAACCCCTCCCTGGCCCAGGCGCCTGGTGCCTGAAGGCCCTCTGAAGTCACACGTGGAGCTGGGCCACCAGTCGACTTGGTGCCTGTCACACAGCCAGGAGACACCAGGCCTTATGACAGTGCTTTAAGCAGCTCCTGCAGCCAGGACCGCTCTCCGAAACTATGAGAGGAGAAGGTGAGAAGTGTGTGCCGGAATTCTAACACAGTCACATGACCACTGAAGGTCGGCAGCAGGGCCTGGCTGTCCCTAACCCTGAGCGGCTTCCTGTGGGATGTGGATCAGGCTCTCAGATCCCAGAAAACACAGCCTCTCCCAGCATTTCCCCTGCTCGGGGTCCCAGGAGTCCCTGCCCAGCCCCATGTGGGTGTAGGTGAGTGTGGATGAGGGAGCAGCAGGGTGAGGGAGACTCACGGAGACCTGCGGGGAGGAACCCTTCTCCCTTCTCTCCTGTGCTTATCTGTGAGGGGAGAACATCTGCCTGCCGATATCTCTGCACAAAATCCGTGTCCTGTCAGCTTGCTGCACGTTCCCCACCCACTGCCCCAGTGTTCTATTCTCTGCTCCTCCATATCCCCCGCCTGTCCTTCCAGGCCTGCTCTGAAGCATTTTTCTTCTAGAAAACCCTAGATCCCAATGCTGGATGTGCCACTTATAAGCTCTGTGACCTTAGATAAGTCACTTTACCTCTCCGAACCTCAGTTTCCTCATCTACAAAGCAAGGAAACAGGAACAGTCTCTATCTTATTGACGTATCTGAGGTCCTCGTGTATTTTTTTTTTTTTATTAATTGATTTCTGTGTACATTGATGCAAACATGGGGTACATTGTGCTGTTTCATATACAATTTGAAACACCTTCATCAAGCTGGTTAACATAACTTTCACATCATTCGGTTAATCATTGTATCA
>CAUYQV010084500.1:0-21276 GCA_963574575.1 Galagoides demidoff | reverse complement strand
TTTTATGAGATTATTCAAAATATTTTACAGATTTTTGAATGGCTACATTAATTTTATTCTCATTTGTTTAATATCACCCTTATCTTTGGAGACTTCATTTTCTTGCAAGTATTAATATTATAAACAGCATCGCAATGAATGCTTTAGGCAGAAAACTCTCTCTTCATTTCAGATCATTTCCATTAATAGAATCCCAGAATTTCCAAGGTAAAGGTTACAAATATTTTCAAGACTCTTGAATTGTGCCCCACATTCCTTCCTAAAGGCCAGAGGCACTTGGCATACCTTCCTGCTGTGTTGAGTGTGTCTGCATCACTGTGCTCAATCTCTGATATTGAATATTCTCATTTTTTACAGTTCTGTTGATCTAACAGGTTAAAAATAGTATCTCATTGTTATTGTAATTTCCACTTTGTTGATAATGAGGTAGGATAAAAAAGGTTCAAATGTTTATTACCCATTGAATTGCCTCTGTTTTATTGTCTTTGTTCCTTTCCCCTTTATTTTTTAGGAACTTATTACCTTTTGGCATGCACTCCTTTAATGTTAGGGAGAGCACCCTTTGTCCTTTGTTTGAAGCAAGCATTTCTTCTGGCTTATTTACTTGTCATGCAATTGTGAAAGAAATTGTAATTTGTATGTGAAAAATCTACCGATCTCTCTCTGAGTGTTATTTCTTCCAATTCTTTTGAGCTTAAAAAATTCTCATCCCAGTTCTAAATTTACATTTGATCACTATTTCCATTTTCCATTAGTATTTTTTATGATTTATTTATTTTTAAACAAGTTCAATTCCTCTTAATGTGGCCATACTATATATGGCTGAGGTTTAATAGGGAGTTATTATTTATATTTTATTTGTTCTTGTTCTTGGAAATTCTATTGCTGTTATTGATTGCCCATTTTAATAAGGTACTTGTGTGCCAAGGCAATTATACAAAGACACAATAGGAAACATAAATAATGAAGAATAAATGCTTTTTCTTTCACTTCATTGTTCAGATAGAGAAATGCTTATTGTTACTTAGCACAAGGCACACCTTGTTTTTAACCAAACAAATTTGGCAAAAAATATACATTTCTTTTGTCTGGAGTAATGGTAGAAATGAATTAAAGTGTTGAATTATTAAAATCTGTTGTTCTCCAGGTAACTATGTACAGTATCTGGCATCTACGAATGAATTCCAGTCCAAAGGGTTGCTTTGATTTGTTAACCAAAAATTCAGTGACAAGGGCTAGCATAATTTTACAATGCAAAAGAAAATGCCTAGCAAACTCACCAGACAATAGACTATTTATCACAGTTTGTCCAAGTGAAGCAAGTACATAATTTTTTGATCCAGTTGACACATTCAATTATCTTCTAAAAGTTTCTATCACAGGACTCCTTTTAGCCATTTATTTGGTACAAAAATGTAATCCATAATTACAGATATTTCATGTGCCTTATATCAAAAGCCCAACAATCCTTTCCTGAGGCGTTCTGTCTTCCAGACACACTGGAAAAAGAAAATAAATGCTTGGCAATCAAGACTTGCAAAGTGGCCATGAGGGGCAGTCAAGAAGCTGACAGCTGAAAACAAGAAAAAATACATACAGTGCAGCCTAGGGTTTGGGCTTGCAGAGGAAATAATTTGTTGTATATCATAGACTCACAGATGTCTGGAACTGAAAGGGACTTTGTGTGCATCAATTTAATATATCTCCCTGCTTTTCCTATAACCAGTAACATTTTTCAAATCTCAGGACATATCTTAAAAATTAAAGAGTGACCTGGTGCAAAATCAGAAGTTAGGTTTGTGGACAATTGTACCATTTCCTAATAACATTTCCTTGGGAAATAACACGTTTAAGTCAAATAATTTTGGATTCTCTTCTGAATAGATACAGGTATTAACATTTTCCTAGCTGGGTTTTTGTGATAGTCATAGGATACCATATACGAGACTGCCTGCTCATTGTTAGCAATAAATGTCAAACATTTCTCCATTTCTCTCTCCCTCCCATTGCTTATCCCTCCCCTCTAAGACTTGGAGAGATAAAGCTGTAAACTAGCCTCAAAATATTTACAAATACTTACCAACTTCCTAACATTAAAAAATAATAATTCCTACATTCACAACTTATATTTTTTTCATGTTATAGCATTAGCTCATTTCTTCTGGTTTATTTTACTATGGAGTTGTAGAATGGAGATGATCAAACTTAGTAAGATAAACTTTCATTTGATGTTTTTGTAAACTGGATAACTGCTATTCCAGGATGGTTCTGGAGTCTTTTCTTTTCTTTCTTTCTTTTCTTCCTCTTTTTTCTTTCTTTCTTTTTTTTTTTTTTTTGAAGTTTTGGCCAGGGCCAGGTTTGAATCTGCCACCCCGCCACCCCCATGCCACCCCTCGGTATATGGGGCCAGCACCTTACTCCTTGAGCCACAGGTGCCACCCAGGAGTCTTTTCTTCCTTCCCTTGGGCCTTCATGTTGAAAGAGAGATAGCAAGAAGAGCATCTTGACAAATAACATTTGAAAAATCAAGAAAGGACAGAGAAAGGGGCTTCAAGAGGGGTGTGATAAAAGCCTGGCCTGCTGAACAAGGATGTCTGGAGGGCCCATAGAAACATTACGAGAACACTGTGATCAGCTCTCAGAAATTCTCAGAAAAGAATGTGGGTATGAGGTAACCTATTTAACCAATGACCAATAGAAAAGCACAATACTGCCTGGAGGTGCAGAGGGACCAAGGAAAGAGGTACAAACAATTTCAAATGGAGAGAAAGAAAATATTTATACCTCTACGCAGCATATGTATCTTCATCTCTCTCTTCTCAGTTGTGAGTGAGACCATTGCCAGCTCTCTTCAAAAGTGCTCCAAACTTTCTTTATTCCTAAACAAAATTTTTATTTGTTATGCTAAAGCCTGTGTGAAGTTACTTTTGCTTTCTATTCACACTGCCTGGGCTGCTCCAGTTTTAGTGTTTGTTTCTACTCACTTTGGTTTTAATTTGTGCCGTGCCTCAGTTGAACTTTCTAGTTCCTCTGAGTAAATGAACCAGGTCAAGTGGGTCAGGGAACCAGGACTCATAGCCCCCAACACAAATACCTTCTCTTCACCTTTGTATCTCATCCATCTCCCCTACTTGCCCCTCAGGTGCTCAACTTTTATAATTCTAGGAAGGAATTTCTAAGACATGATTTCTGGTTTTACATTGGGCTTTCCTCTTCAAGTTGCCTCTCCCTTCACAGCAAGGGCCAAGAACATACTCATTTATTTTCATAGTCCGTGAGCTATTTTGTGGCTAAACTAATCTTGGCATTTGATTGCAGCCTCCCCTCCAATGAATGCCAACTGACTGTATTAAATGTTTTTCTATTTTACTTGAAATGTATGAGGCTGACTGGTGTAAAGCAAATGTCCTTTCATTTATGGAAAATACTTAATAAAATAGGAGGAACTTAAGAGACCATCTTTTCATTTTCACGTTAGGAAAACTAAGGCTCACAGATTTCTAAGGATGTGTCAGCACCATAAATGAGCAAGTCAATGTACAGCAAACGATGATTTATACTTGATAACTCATTTAGTTTCTGATTTATTTATTCTCAAGTTGACAGAAATGATTTGCATGACTCAGACCATTGTCTCTGAAATCATCCTTTAAAACCACACATCAAAGTCACTATAAGGTTGAAAAAATCTTAATATTTCCTGGGAAAGTGGCTAAGAACTGGCAAACAAACAAAGTAAATGGAAAGAATCAATTATTATTTTTCTACTTACCAATCATCAGGATCATCATGATCATTGTAATATATATATATACACACACACACATGTGCATACATAAAAACATTATTATAGTGTGATAGTTAAAATGATTGTTCAGCAAAAGTTCACTTCTTTTTTCCCCCATCCTACTGTGGGTGTAATTTACCCTAGTTACCACATGACTTGCTTTGGCCAATGGAATGTTAGCAGAGGTGATGTGAGCCAAGGCCCTAAATGTGCTTGGTTCTCTGGTGACTTCCCTTAAAAACAGCATGGCACAGGTACCTATTACTTATTAGCTTTGGCCCTGGAATAATCAATCAAGAAATAGAACTGAACCTGATCAGCAGCTGGAGCCAAGACCAGCTGACTCACAACATGGAGCAGAACTGTTCATTCAAGACAATGGTAATTAAATGAATCTGTTGACTTTAAACAAAAGAATCCATGTGAATCACTGAGTTTTGGGGTGTTCTAGGATGCAGTATAATTGTGGTAATAATTGCTAGTACACATAGTTAACCTTTGTATATGAACAGCCTCTATGATCAGCACTGTAATGATTTCAATTCAATCTGATAATAATACCATTAGCTAGGTGGCATTGTTAAAGCTACATTCCATGAGGGTATGGGGCTTCAGAAGGGTTAGGGAACTTATCCAAGAAGTGGCTGGAACATGATTTGAATTAATGTCTTTCTGATTCTAGCATCATTTTTATGACTTAACTATTAATAGTTTCCGGGGAAACTATTTGGAAACTATTTGAAACTCTTTGTTTCCCCAGAAACAAGAGAAAGAAAAGCTATACTTGGTACTTATGTTATCAAGAAGTTTATTTTGTGGGCATAGAACCAAGCAATTGACACTCAGCTCTTTCATCCCATTCCCAACTGTTAACACAAATAAGTTATTAAGGGTTGCATTTCAACTTTTGCCAAGAACTGGGCTGATTCAGCTGTCTCAGAAGTTCATTCCAAGGACCAATTGATAAAGAGTTCTCCTAGGGAGATAGACTAGTAATTTCTCAGATGATTTCCACAGCAAAATGCCATTAAGCCTTGGAGATGCACATCTTGGCCATGAAAAAAATGAGTGATAACACTGCTTTGATGTTCGATGTCATTGCTTGAACTCTCTGGAGCCCTGGAGATCATTACATGTGAAGTATTCCCAGTGTTGAGGGTGGTGAGAGCAACCCAACAAGATATTCTATACTTCAAGCAAATAATTTTTTATAATTAGCTCCTTGAGGGTTCTATTAACTTCATGAGTGTTTACCTGAGGGCTTCAAAACTATCTCAGTGTGTTCTTATTATAAAACACTGAAAAATATTGATTTATTACAAAAAAGGGAAGGAGAACTCTCTGATTAAACTCTGGCTATCTCCTTGTGTTTTTCTGGTTTATTTTATGGGTATCCTCTCCTTCAAACTCTGGCATCATTTACACTTGGCTAAAGCTGTGAGGACAGGGCCACCTCAGCTCCCCAGCCTCATAGAGGGGACTTTCTTGAAAACCACACAGAGGCAGGGGATGGAAGTTCTGTAAGTGGTGAGGTGGATATGGCTTCTCCTAAGAAAGTTTGATCTTCTTATTATAATGGGAAGGAGGTAGGAAACAGGTAACAGATATGATTCCCAGCTGGAATGCAATATCCAAAGGGGAGTCCCTGAAAAGGTTAAGTCTTGAGTATATGAGTTTCATGCATAATATTACTGAGGCCAAGAAACCAGACTGATCGGGGTTAGAAGCAATGCCACCATATGCCCACAAGGGCATAAGTTCACTGACCACCTTATCTTTCATTTTCTGGCACTAATATTGGACATCTTATAACCCTATGGTGAGACTGAAATCACAAAAATAGCCAACATCTCTAGTGAGTGGAGGATTCTAATGTAATATCTGATTCATTCCTTCATTAACCCATTTGACAAATATGTATGAAGAGTCTGCTATGTGAAAAGCATACAGTAATGAACAAAAGAAACAAAGGTTCTTATGGATCTTACATTCTAGTGATAGATGAGCAAAAGATAAACAAATATAATACACAACTTCAGTTACTGAATGGAAAAAAAGTAAAACAAGATAAAGGACAGATTGAAATAATTTACATGGGGTGGTCAGATGAAGTCTTTTTAAGAAAGAGATATTTGCATTAAATCCCTCAATAAATTAAGACATAAACCATGTAAGTATGAGGGATAAAGAGCTATGGCCAATTCAACAGTCTAGAACTATAAGTGTGGTTGGCATGGTCAAAGAACAGCATGGGAGGCCAATGTATATGTAGAACAATGAATAAGGAAAACAGTGGACAGGAGGATAGGAGCCAGATCAGGTAGGACCTTGTAGAAGATGATGGGAATTTGGATTTTATTCCTGGCAAAATGCCAGTAGATGGTTTAGATCATGAAAAGGATCTGGCTTTTCAAAAAGAAGTCTCTGACTTTTGTGTCAAGAGAGATGACCTTGTGAGAGTGAAAGTGATATAAGAAATATGATAAGAAATTAATAATGGGGCGGAAGATCAAGATGGCAGACTGGAAAGATCATTCAGTTGAGCTTTCCTAGAATGACTGGAGAAAAAGAGAATCCAGCATTTCCTGGCATGGGGACCTTACCCAAAGTCATAGCTCAGGGAACACAGTGAGGAGGTGGTGAGCTGGATACAGCGCATGATCCCCAGTGGAGGAAATGTGATGAATTAGGCAAGTGATTATGATCAGCTGGGATCAGCTGCCCCACCACAGAGGTCTGGGATGGGAGGAAGCCTTTCTGGAGCTTCTAGCAGTTGAGGGAAGCTGTGTTGGATGGAGAGATTAGAGTTGGTGGACTTGAATAGTATGCAGCAATCAGATGTGAATGCCAGTTGGAGTGGATTTGCCACAGGTTTGGTGGCTGGCAAGGCAGCCATACTGAGAAGATGTTGGCAGCCAGGGGACTGCCATTGTGGGAAGGTCATGAGAAGGTCTTAGCAGGGGCCTAAAGCATGGCTATCTTCATTCTGCCTGCTGGGATCAGAACTCCACTCTTGGGAAAGGCTAAGGGACTCCCATATGCCACAGGAACTGGAATCAGGGGCACTGTGAGACTTGCCCCTGAAGGATTTTTGTGAGCTTTAAGATCTCAACCCTGCAGGGTCTGAATGCTGAGGAAACAATAAGGCAATCACCAAAGGCAACTAAGTTTGGATTAAGGACCATAGAGGTTGCTGGTTGTGCTGTCTCCTAAAAAGGCCACAGTGCCACCTGGTGTCTGGGTGACATATTGCAACATACTGTCATCAAGAGCAAGGACTTCTGTTTAAAACAAAGGAGGCAGTGGGAAGGAAAAAAGGAGAATAAGGAGGTGAACAAGAACAAAGAATACATGAGGAGGAATCAACAAAAAAATTCAGGCAACATGAGAAACAAAACCAGAGGAACTCCCCCAAGGGACCATCAGGCAGCTACTGCAGAAGATTCCACCTATAAAGAATGAATGGACTTGACAGAAAGGGATTTTAAAATATACGGATGATAAAGACAATAAAAGGAATGGATGAGAAAATGGAAAAACAGAAACAAAAGTTGGATGAGAGATATGTGGAATATAGAAAGGATATGGTGGAGCTTAAGGAAATGAAAGTGACAATCAGGGAATTTAAAGATGCAGTAGAAAGTATCAAAAATAGGTTAGACCATGGAGAAGAAAGAACCTCAGAGATAGAGCATAAAGTTTTTGAGTTATTCCAGGTAGTTAAAGAGGTAGAAAAAAAGAGAGAGAAAGCAGAACAGGTGCCTAGAGAATTATGAGACTCCATAAAGTGTTCAAACATATGAATAATAGGGATTCCTGAAATGGAAGAAGATTGTCCCAAAGGAATGGAAGCCCTACTGGAAGCTATCATAGATGAAAACTTCCCAAGTTTTACTAAAGACCCTGACACACTCCTTTCAGAGTGTGAACCCCCAGGTCATTTCAACTAAAACAGAGCCTCTCCAAGTTACATTATAATGACCTGGACTGAAGTCAAGATGAAAGAAAAAATTCTGCAAGCAGCCAGGAGTATGCACCAACTTATAGAGGTGGAGGCATTAGAATGACAGCAGACTTTTCAACTGAAACCTTCCAAGCCAGAAGAGCAAGGTCATCACCTTCAACATTTTTAAACACAGCAGTTCTCAACCTGTGGGTTGTGACCCCTTTGGGGGTTGAATGACCCTTTCACAGGGGTCTCCTAAAACCATCACATACACCCCCATACAAATACAGGTGTATGAAAGTAATTTTACGGTTGGGGGTTACCACAACATGAGTAACTGTATTAAAGAGTCACAGCATTAGGAAGGTTGAGAATCACTGCTTAAACACAGAACAATTTCCAGCCCAGAATTCTGTATCCTGCTAAACTAATCTTCAAAATTGATGGAGAAATAAAATCTTGTGTGGATATACAAGCACTGAGGAAATTCACCACAACAAGACCAGCTCTATAGGAAATACTTAGACCTATTCTCAATACTGACCACCAGAATGGACCACTAGCAAAGTAAGCACCCAGAAGCTAAGGTGAAAACATAGCCACCACAATGGCACAAAAGATAAAACTTGTGAAAAAAGACTTTCATAAAATAAGATGACTAGAACTCCACCACACTTATCAATTCTCTCAATAAATGTCAATGGATTGAATTCACCACTGAAGAGGCACAGGTTGACTGACTGAACAGCTAATAAAGCACAAGACATCTGTGTCTCCAGGAGACACAACTAGCCTTAAAGGATAAATCAAGACTCAGGGTTAAGGGATGGAAAACAGTATTTTAAGCAAATGGAAATCAGAAGAAAGAAGGGGTTGCAATCTTATTCTCCGAGATAAGTGGATTTAAAGCAACTAAAGTTAAGAAAGACAAAGATGGACACTTTATACTGGTCAAAGGAACAATACAACAAGAAGACATTTCAATTCTAAATAATTATGCATCCAACTTAAATGCTCGCAGATTTATGAAACAGATCTTGATGGGTCTGAGCAATATGGTATCTCATAACACTATAATATTCAGGGACTTTAACACCCCTCTGGCAGAACTGGACAGATCCTCTAAAGAGAAACTAAACAAATATATAAAGAATTTAAATGTGACCCTAGAACAAATGGGATTAATAAACATATACAGAGCACACCATCCCAAAGCTAAGGCATATACATTTTTCTTGTCACCCCAGAGTGTGTACTCCAAAATTGAACACATCCTAGGATACAAATCAAACCTCAACGTAATTAAAAGAGTAGAAATTATACCTTGTATCTTTATAGACCATAAGGCAATAAAGGTGGAACTGGACTCCCATAAAAATATTCATTCCCACACAAAGATGTTGAAATTAAACAACCTTAAGCTGAAAGTTGGGTTCAGGAAGAGATAAAAGAGGAAATCATTAAATTCCTCAAACATAACAACAATGAAGACATAAATTACCAAAACCTGTGGGATACAGCAAAAGCAGTCTTAAGAGGTAAATTTATCCCATTGGATGCCTAAATTCAAAAGGCATCAAATCCATGAACAAATCCATGAACCATCTTATAGAATTGGAAAAAAAAAGAACAATCTAATCCCAAACTCAGTAGAAGATAACCAAAATTAAACCTCAGATTAATAAAATTGAAAAGAATCATTCAGAAAATAAACAAAATTAAAAGTTGTTTTTTCAAAAAAACAAAATCAATAAACCTACGGCCAGATTAATTAGAAACAGAGAAGTAAAATCTCTAATAACTTCAATCAGAAATGATGAAGGGGAAATAACAACTGATGCCACAGAGATAGAAGAGGTCATCTCTGTATACTACCAGAAAATCTATGCCCAGAAGTTTGACAATGTGGAGGAAATGGACCAATATCTGGAATCACACCCTCTCCCTAGACTTAATCAAAAGAAAATAGATCTCTTGAACAGACTGATTTCAAGAACTGAGATGGAAGAAACAATAAAAAAAATCTCCCAACAACAAAAATGCCCTGATACAGATGGTTTTACACTAGAATTCTATCAAAACTTCAAAGAAGAGCTTATACTCATATTGCAGAAATTATTCCAAAAAATTGAACATATTCTATGAAGGAAACACATTCCCCAATATGTTCTATGAAGCAAACATTACTCTGATACCAAAACCAGGAAAAGACTCAACTAAAATGGAGAATTTCAGACCAAACTCACTAATGAATATAGATTCAAAAAAATTCTCAACAAAATCCTAGCCAATAGATTACAGTTTCTCATCAAAAAAGTCGTACATTATGATCAAGTAGTTTTCATCCCACAGATGCAAGGCTGGTTTAACATATGCAAGTCCATAAACGTAATTCACCATATCAACAGAAGCAAAAACAAAGACCATATGATCCTCTCAATAGATGCAGAAAAAGCATTTGATAAAATCCAGCATCCTTTTCTAATTAGAACACTTAAGAATATAGGCACAGGTAGCACATTTCTGAATCTGATTGAAGCCATTTACAACAAACCCACCGCTAATATTATACTGATTGGAGTAAAACTGAAAGCTCTTCCACTTATAACTGGAACCAGATAAGGTTGTTCTCTATGATCACTACTATTCAACATAGTGCTGGAAGTTCTAACCAATGCAATCAGCCAAATGGGTGCAGAGGAGGTCAAACTCTCACTCTTTGCTGATGATATGATCTTATCTTTAGAGATCCTAAAGACTCAAGAACAAGACTTCTGAAAGTGATCAAAAAATACAGCAATATCTCAGGATATAAAAATCAATGTTCACAAATCAGTAGCCTTTGTATATGCCAATAATAGCCAGGATGAGAAGCTAATCAATTCCCTTTACAGAAGCTTAAAAAAAAATGAAATACCTAGGAATGTACATAACAAAAGAGGTAAAGGGCCTCTACAATGAAAATGATGAAACCTTAAGAAAAGAAATAGCAGAAGATTTTTTTAAATTCCTTTTCCCTTGCATTCAGAGTTACCATTGTGTCCCCCAGCATCCTCAACACACCAATATGTCTTCCAAAGCCAATTCTTTCTCCTTCTGTGCTTCCACCCACAGAATACACCTCTTCAGCCACCCACTTGATCATCACTTTCTTCAGTAAGCTTCCTCTAATATTCCTGCACTAGTTTGGGTCCCCACTTGTTTTTCTGTCTTTTTGGTGGACTATAAGCCTTTATTAAGGCAGAAATGCCATTGAACTTACCAAGGTGTCCCCGCCATTCTGAAAACAGTTATTGTATGTGCTCAATAATACTTAAATGATTGTTAGGACAAAATGTGAAAAAAAATTAATTAAATAAATTTTAATGTTTGTTAATTGAATGAAAAACACCAACATTTTGACCCCATATGACAAAATTTGGTGGAATCATTAACAGAAAATTATGTGGTTGTGGGAATAGGAGTGCTAGTTTGGGGAGAAAATGGTGGATTCAGTTTAAGATGACAACCAGATAGGCTCGGCACCCATAACTCAGTAGTTAGGGCACCGGTCACATATACTCGGGCTGGTGGGTTTGAACCTGGCCCAGGGCCTACTAAACAACAATGACAACTACAACAACAACAACAATAAATAGCTGGGCATTGCAGCAGGCACCTGCAGTCCCAGACAGCTTGGGAGGCTGAGGCAAGAGAATTGCTTAAGCTCAAGATTTTGAAGTTGCGTATAGCACATAGCACTCCACCAGGAGCAACAAAGTGAGACTCCATCTAAAAAAAAAAAAAAAAGTATTGGTTTGAGAAATAGCTGAAGATATTAACAAATGGAAGAACATACCATACTCATGGCTGGGAAAAACCAACATTGTTCAGATGTGTATAATACCCAAAGCAATCTATAGATTCAATGCAATCCCCATTAAAATACCATCATCATACTTTCAAGAATTGGTGAAAATAATTCTTTGTTTTCTATGGAATCAGAAGAAACCCCATATAGCTAAGGCAATTCTTAATAATAAAAACAAAGCCAAGTGTATTACTCTACCAGAGTTTCTGCTATACTCCAATGCCATAGTGATCAAAACAGAATGGTATGGCACAAAAATAGACATTGATATTTGGAACTGAGTAGAAAACCAGGAGATGAAACTAACATCTTAGTGCCACCTGATCCTCAATAAACCAAACAAGAACATACACTGGGGAAAAGAACCCCTATTCAATAAATGGTGTGGGGAAAACTGGATAACCACATATAAAAGACTGAAACTGGACTTGCACCTCTCACCACTTACAAAAATTGATACAAGATGGATAAAAGATTTAAATCTAAGGCATGAAACAATTAAAATTCTTGAAGAAAGTGTGGGGAAAATGCTTGAAGATATTGGCCTGGGGAACAATTTTACGAAGAAGACTTCAGTGGCAATTGCAACAAAAACAAAAATAAACAAATGGGACTTAATTGAACTGAAAGCTTCTGTACAGCTAAGGAAACAAGAACCAAAGCAAACAGACAACATTCAGAATGGGAAAAGATATTTGCATATTATGAATCAGACAAAACTTGATAACTAGGATCTATAGAGAACTCAAATTAATCAACAAAAAAAGAGCCAACAATCCCATATATCTCTGGGCAAGAGACAGGAATAGAACCTTCCCTAAAGAAGACAGATGAGTGGCTAACAAACATATGAAAAAATGCTCATCGTCCCTAACCATCAGAGAAATACAAATCAAAACTACCCTGAGATGTCACCTAATCCCAGTGAGAATGGCCCACATCACAGTCTCAAAGCTTCAGATGCTGGCATGGATGTGGAGAGAAGGGAACACTTTTACACTGCTGGTGGGACTACAAACTAATACAACCTTTTTGGAAGGAAGCATGGAGAATCCTCTGTGAACTCAAAGTAGACCTCCCACTTGATCCTGAATCCCATTACTAGGCATCTACCCAGAATAAAAAAATCATTTTATCATAAGGACGTTTGCACTAGACTGCAGCTCAATTTACAATTGCCAAAATGTAGAAATAGCCTAAATGTCCACCAACCCAGGAATGGATTAATAAGCTGTGGTATATGTATACCATGGACTACTATTCAGCCACAAAAAAGGATGGAGACTTTACATCTTTTGTATTAACTTGGATGGAGGTGCAACACATTGTTTTTAGTAAAGCATCACAAGAATGGAGAAGCAAGAATCCAATGTACACAATTCTAATATGAAGGCAGTAGATGAGTTAATACAAGTGGGGGACAGGTAGGGGAATGAGCTAGTGGGGAGAGGGGAAGAGTAAGGGCAATGGGGGACCATGGTATATGGCACACTTCTTGGGGGCAGGACACAATTATAAGACAGACTTTATTTAACAAATACAATCAGTATAACCTAATTCTTTGTACCCTCAATGAATCCCAAACAATAAATAATAATAATAGTAAAGAAAAGTGGAAACCAAAAGCACAATCCATCAACCAAAACAAAATAGAACAGACTTACTGGACCTTGTAAATTTTAAAAATGTGGCTCTGTATGTTAATTAGTTTGATTTAAGCATTCCACATTGTATATTACATCATCACATTGCACCCCATAAATGTATACTGTTACAATTTAATAAAAATAAAGTCTAAAAAAATAAGAAATTAATAATAAAGGCAAAACATAATGGTGATTGTTTGAAAGAGCCTGGCTGTAGTGTAGGAGGTGAGGTTAGATGATGGATCTATTCTGGAGTTAGAACCAGTAGAATTTGATAGGAGATTGGATTTGAAATATGAGAGGAGGAGAGGATTCAAAGCTGTTTCCAAACACATTGATTTTGTGGGAGGAACTGGGTGCATAATGGTGTCATTTAATATATGGGAAATACTGGTCAATATTGAGAGAGGGAAGCACTAGTGTAGGCAGCAGAGAACCTTAAAGGTTTTCTGAGCTATCTATTAAACATCCAAGTGGAAATCTTACAGAGAGAGTTCAATGCACAAGTGTGGAGTTCTGAGGTGAGCAGCTGGCTAGAGATAGAAATTTAGAAGTCATCAAGAATGTCCATAAGGGGGATAAGTTTCTACATTTAGAGGTGGAAAATAAGAAAAGTACTTAACAAAGTAGCAAGAGGGCAACCAAGTGAGACTGAAAAACAATCAGGGGGGTTGATAATTCAGAAAGAGGCAAAGGAAAGAAAGTGTTTGAAGGAGAGAGTGATCAACCTTGTGAAATGTTGTTAGGTGGTCAAGTAACAGAATGATGGAACTTTGGCTGTGAAATTTAGCAATGTAGATTTCACTGATGACCATTGTGAAAGCTCCTTCTCCAGAGTGACAAAGGTGAATGCATTAATGGAGACAGGCCAAATGAGAGTTGCTCTGAAGAATTTTGCTACCAAGATGCAAAGGGACAGGGGTTAGAAGAGTCAAGAGAAGTCAAGAGAAGTCATGTTTGTCTCTTTGTTTTAAATACAGGACATACAGCAGCAGCATTTCACGTTACTGAAGATAATCTAGGAGGAAGGAAAAATTTGATGAAGAAAAGAAAGTGAGCGAGACGGAGGGCAGAACTAATGATTATAATTGTTCTGGAGAATAAGATCCAGACACATGTGGCAGGGTTGGTCTTGGGCAGCAGTGTGGATATAATTCATGGTAATGGGGGAGGAAGCAGAGGACAAATGTCATTACAGAGGGAGAGGGTTAGGAGACTGGGATAGGGGAATGAGGAAGCATTCTTTTTATAGATTCAATTTTCCCAGCAAACTGAGTGTCATGAGTTGCCACTGAGTATGAAGAAGGGATACTGAAGTTTTGAGGGGGAAAGAGACCCAAGTAGTCACCTGGGAGGATAGAAAAATGTGACAAAGATCACGTGTAGAGTTCCTGGGCAGTGATGGGAGCTTAGGAAGTCTTGAACTGGAGTGCAGTCGTCAGCCCGGGTGTGACTTTGAGACCACTTTCAGCCCGTGCACAGTAGACAGGGAATTGAACTGAATGTAAGTGGGGTTTTACCAGACAGGTGACAGAGGGACAGGGACAGGAGAGTGAATAACACACCTGACAAGCTTATGATGAAGAATAATTAATCCAATGATGTCTAAGCATTTTATAAATTTTGCTGTCAAAGATACTGTTCTACTGTTCAAAATAGCTCAAGGTGTAGTGTCTTAGAAGTAGAACTAGCCTATGTCTAGCTTCATTACTGATTCCAAGCACACAGATAATCATTATATCTCATAATGCCATTAATAGTGTGACATTGCACAGTGGAATCAACCTTATGTTAAACTGATAAAACCCAATTATCTCAAGGTAAGTGCATCTTATAACAATCAATATTACAGATATGCTTGAAATAGTAGAAACCCAGACTAATTGCATGAACTCTTCTGTCAAACTTCATAAAACATAAAGGTCAAAATCACACAGAATTCAGTCTCCCACCTTCAACCTCAGTTCCACGGCCAGCTCTTTCTTTGGGATAAACTATGTTTGCATTTCCTCCGTTTCTTTTTTCCCTTCTGTCTCTCTGATTTACATTATTTTGTTTCCTTTTGTTTTCTTTTCTCCCTTTCCTCCTTCCCTTCCTTCCTTTCTTTTTTCCCTTTACTCTTTCTTTCCTTCCTCCCTGCTTTTTTATTTTTCTTTATTATTTTTCGTTTGTTTCCTTTTTCCTTTTTATCTCCCAATTTTATTTCTTTCTTAATATTGAGGCTTACCATTAAGTAAGAAGAAAAAGCCCAACTTGTAGAATCTGGTCACTCATATGTGCTGAAACTCCTGCACCTTCCCTCTGCTCTCCAGAGCTTTATCTAATCATATCACTTCAGAACCTGGAGAGTTTCCATGGCAACAGTTTCTCAACCTTTTCCTTTGAAAAGAATCCCTCCTGTCCTAAGAGAAATCACCTGCAAGGCAGCCATCCACTGTCTTTGTTCCCGCTCTGTCTCCGACTTCACCCATTATCTGTACTCAGAGTTAGGTCAAGAGCCTTCTGTGACCTGTGATCTGTAAGTGGAGCAGCTCCCAGAGCAGCTCCCTTCCGCCACCCCCACTTACAGTACCTGGACTGGATGCAGGGAGAGGGGGCACAGCAAAGTTTCTTTTCAAAAACACCTGGATTTTTCTTAAACTGCTGCCCGACTTCTAAGAAATCAAGTCCCCAAAGCAAAAGCAGAAACTTCAATCAGTTGCCACCTAAACTAGATCAGATTTATTATATTTGGTCCAAAGGATACTTGTTATGATTGGAATATTCAATGTGTCAGCCAGGAGGAATGTCGGCTGTGATTGCTTTCGTTGGTTACTTAATGGATGCTGCCTTGCTGACCCCTCTACCTGCCCTCCCAGCTCTCAACATTCCTGCTTCCTATCACTATGGCACAGTTTTTCTTCTTAGTCCAGAATTTATTCTGTGCCTACAGTCATGAGAAAAGATCAGAGATTAGTCACTTAATGGTAAAGTGATACAAGAACTTAGTCCCTGATATGGAGGCTCCAGCAATTTCTTTGCATGACTTGCTTTGTGCAACACCCAAGAGTTGGCATTTATTCCCTGATGGATCTGATCTTTCTCCCCAACAGTCAGGAAGAGGTGATCAGAGTCAGCTCAGGGGCTAATTTGGGTAATACATACATGCCTATGACTTTGCAGTCTTGGCTGGAGTCTCAGGTAGACCCAGGAACATAATAACTGGTTGCCAAGGAGTTGCAACAGCCCTTGTCTTTTCTTGGAGTAAAAAGAAAAACTTTGGTTTAGGAAACCAGAATTAATTTTCCTTATTGGGGGCCTTTTTACTGAAGTGAAACTACTGCGATAGACAACTGAATGAGAGATTATAACTTCAGAGTATAAATTTGTGCGCATGAATCCATGTTTTAGGGAGTAGGCTGTATACCTCCCTCTTCCTCTTCTGCTTCCATTTTGGAAAGCTGACAAGAAATCTCCAATGCTCCCTCCTTTGGCACCAGTGGGAGTTTCAAAAACCATTCAAGCAGCCAGGCTTGGTGGCTTATGCCTGTAATGCCAGCACTCTGGGAGGCTGAGGTGGGAGGATTTCTTGAGGTCAGGAATTCAAGACCAGCCAGAGCAAGAGTGAAATCCCATCCCTGCTAAAATAGGAAAACTAGCCTGCATTGTGGTAGGGACCTATAGTTCCAGCTTCTCAGGAAGCTGAGGCAGAAGGATGGCTTGAACCCAGGAGTTTGAGGTTCCTATGAACTAGGCTGACACCATAGCATGCTAGCCTGGGCAACACAGTGTGGTTCTGTCTCAAAAACAAACACACACACAAGAGCTACCCTAATGGTAAAATCCTGTCCATCTGTCCATGCAGTAAAGAGGGAAGAAAGAAAGAAAAGAAAAGAAAGAGAAAGAAATAAAAGAAAAGATAAAACAAATAAAACAAAACCATGCAAGCTCTTTCTTGCCTGAGAACCCTCACCCTACCCCCACTCCCTAATTGTAATAAAATTCCCAAGTCTGTTTCCTTTCCCTGTTCTCTGAAGCCATTTTAAAACCATCATGAGACCCATGCTCTACCCTTCCCAGAAATTCTCACTATGAAAGTAAAAATCTTTTTCATACCCTCTTAATATATACGTAGTGTCATCAGTCATGGCACCTAAACCAAATCTTGAGTGGAGGAGTCTGTCTTGATGTGATAGTGTCCTCCCCAGTCTGGGTACAGAGGAATGAGAAAGGCTCTCTCTGAGCAAGCACAGAGCTACCCTAATGGTAAATAAAATCTTGTCCATCTCTCCGTGTAGTAAAGAGGGAAGTTGAAAGTCTAGAGTATACCCTGACTTCAGTTTCACTGGTATTTTCCCTGAACCCAGACTGAGCATTAGGCAGGGGACAGACTTGTTCACACAGTGATAAGTCTCATCTAGCGGAGAAGCCAAAATGCCATCCTTGTCTAAGGCTTGATCATATTGAAAGATTGAATGGTCAGCTGAGAATTTTTGTAAGACATTATTAAATCAAGAAAATTTTAAAATCTCTGTCCGACTTTGACCTTAAAATTTGAAATTAGAGCTGCTTTCACACCCAGAATAAGGAAAGAATGGTACTCATTTTTAGCCACATTATGTTTTTTTTTTTTTTTGCCTCTGAAAAACTTCATGAGATATCCACCCCCCCCCCCCAAAAAAATCTTTTAGGCCGTCAGGTTCAAGGGCTCCTCACCAAATAGATGAATGCTTGGGACACATTAGAAAGGTTTGGGGAGAAGGCTTTTAAACACCTGTATGGCTGACAAGAAGTGGGTAGAGCATTTTCCTCTGACATCTGCATTGCATTTTGCCTTATTATATTGAGTTTCATGAGGATAAAAAGGTTGTCTGGTGAGACACTTTAGAAAATCAGATGGCATTTCTGGATTCAAATGTATGTGTGTGTGTGTGTGTGTGTATGTATATTTAAAGGAGTATATACAGGTGGTACATTTCCCTCTCTGTTCATTCTTTTGATCGTATTAGGAAAAAGTATTTGTCTTAAATTTTATAAAACTACAAAATGGAAAAACTTAATTGTTTCATAATTTAGAGATAGTATTTAAAAAACAGTGTTCTTTCTTTGTGCCCAAGAAGGAATCTGATTAGCCCATTTAGAAATATTCATTGGAATATTTCTGAACTCTAATGCTGCTCACTTCTCCCTTAGAAGTTGCTACTTCCTAGAAAAGGAATGAGCATATTTGGAGGTAAGCTTATTACCCCTGGGACCTGATAAACGAATGGAGTCAATTTACAACCTTCAGGCCAGATTCACAAAAGTAACTTAGAGGTGAGAATGCATCAGCAAAAATGAAACAATCATTAGCTAATTTTTAAAAATACATTTTTCTTTTTTGTGGGGGGGGGGCCGGGGCTGGGTTTGAACCCGCCACCTCTGGCATATGGGGCCGGCACCCAACTCCTTTGAGGCACAGGCACCACCCTGAAATACATTTTTCTTGATAAAAAATACAGGTAATAGGGGAAATCAGTTGTTCTTTTTTCAGATTCCTTAGCTTTTAGTGATAAAGAAATCCTTTCAATTCCTAAGTCTTAGTATAAGTCATCATCTGATTCGGCTACCAATACGAATGCAAGTAAATCTCAGGCTGCTTCATGAAGATTTTTGGATTTTAAGGAAATGTATAAGTATCTTGCATACTTTCTTCCCTCCTCTGAGACAGTGATAATTATCTGACTAGACTACTGAAGGATTTTATTAAGTTGAATTCAATGATATTCAATTGTATTTTAAACTCAATGAAAGAAGAAATTATAAAAAATCAATTTCTTTCTGATAATTAGTTATTATACAAAATGAAATGTAAAAAAACACCCATGCTGATACCAGCTATAAAATACTTTTGAAAATCTTGAGTAAAATAAGATAGACTCATGTGAAGAAAATTATAAAGTCTTACTGAAGTTATAAAACAACATCTAAAAAAACAAGGAGATCCAAATTTACATTTCTGCCTAGCTATTTTTTATGTTGTCGTTGCACACTGGCCAGAGCTAGGTTCAAACCCGCTACCCTTGGTATATGGGGCTGGCGCCCTACTCACTGAGCCACAGGTACCTCCCCAAATTTACATTTCTGGAGAGAGTACTCAACATTCAAAGGTATACAGTTATTTCAAATTAATCTGTAAATTCAGTACAATTTCCAATAATAATCTTAAAAAGATATTTCATCACACTTAGGTTAATTCTATATTTTATTTGAAGGAGTCAATGCACAGAATTAGCCAATACATTTAAAAAAAAAAAAAGACTAGGTGGCACCTGAGGCTCAAGGAGTAGGGCACTGGCCCCATATACCAGAGGTGGTGGGTTCAAACCCAGCCTTGGCTGAAAATTGCAAAAAAAAAAAAAAAAGAAAGAAAGAAAGAAAGAAAAAAACTACCATGAATAATAAAACTACCCAAATTATTAAGAAAAATATAGACCACCCCCTCCCAATCACCAGGCCAAACTACAAATTCTAGATACAGACCCTTGTCTACTTTGAAATTTAGTACATGAATAAGATAAATATGGTAGGCCAGGCGAGGTGGCTCACACCTATAATCCTAGCACTCTAGAAGGCTGAGGCAGGTGGATTGCTTGAGCTCATGAGTTCGAGACCAGCCTGAGTAAGAGAGACCCTGTCTCTACTAATAATAGAAAAACTAAAACCAGAGGATTGCTTGAGCCCAAGACTTAGAGGTTGCTGTGAGCTATGATGATGCCATGGCACTCTACCCAGGGCAATAGCTTGAGACTCTGTCTCAAAAGAGAAAAAAAAAAGATAAAGATGGTAATTCAAACTCAATTCAAAGATATATAATAGAATACAAAGTATTAAATTTACTAAATTCTTAGGACCCCTGAAAATTTAGAAGAAAAAGTCAAGCAAGTTGTCCAAGGACCCTTAGTTAGCAAATGGCAGTCAGAGCTGAACATCACTCAGCTGGAGAGAGTATTCCACATGTAGGTTTTTCCAACCACAGCTAATGCTGACCAACACCATGGGAACGCTGAAGAGTTCTAGCCGGTTCTGCAATTACATCGCCCTCTTATTCAGGGCAAGATTTGTATTATTATGTTTTTTTTCAAGAGCTGTAACACAATTTGGGAAACCAGAAGGGAATGATACAAGTAAAACGTTTGGGAACTGTCTGCAGAAGATGTTCTAGCTGGGATGAGACCTTGACATCAGCCACGCAGTTAGTTCCTCCTCACAAGCTGATACTCCTATGCTGTGATGTGTGACTCTGAGATGTATGGATGTAACTTTTCTCTAGGCTCTCCCTGGCTACCTTTTATAATGTAAGTAATTAGCTATTCCCCTTCCCTATTAAACTCTGAATATTATCATAGCCATTCTGGCTAAATCAAACTCGAGAGGTCACCATTAATGAAACAAGGATTAGGAAATCCGTCTTCATTAAATGGGAAACAGAGTAATGAAGAGGGTCAAGAAGGTAAAATAAACTATTTTATTGTATGAGGGAGGCTAATAAGAGTCAGTTGCCTAGATTTACCAACATTTTAGAATTTAAACCAAAGGCATGGCTTCTTTTGCTGCTTAAAATTCTTTTGGGAAATGTTTTTACTTCCTTACACATTCCATATCAAATTTTGAATATGGTCCCTCATTTTCCCATTTTAGAATCAGGTGTTTGAATTTCTAAAATTGTATAAGAATATTTGATGGATTACATTTTATGTGGCAGAAACACAACTAGATTCTAGTGGATTGAATTTCCTCTAATTCTACACCAATGGAATAAGCTGTAAGGAGCGAACGATTGTTCACTTCTGTACTGAGTTGCTGTAGAAAGTCAGTTTTGTGGCTCAATCCGCTAAGGCGTCAGCCACGTACACCTAAGGTGGCGGGTTCGAATCCCTAGCCCAGGCCCGCCAAACAACAATGATGGCTGCAACCAAAAAATGGCCGGGCGTTGTGGTGGATGCCTGTGGTCCCAGCTACTTGGGAGGCGGAGGCAGGAGACTCGCTTGAGCCCAGGAGTTGGAGGTTGCTATGAGCTGTGATGCCA
>CAUYQV010084497.1:0-52781 GCA_963574575.1 Galagoides demidoff | reverse complement strand
GCTACTCCTCTATTTCAACTTCTTCATTACATGGGTAAGTTAAAGTGATTGTTTTTTATTGGGCTCCTTAAAACTCCAACAACTTTAAGTAATATGTAGTATAATATTTAAACCCACCCCCACCCCCCCCCCCCGTCATTTCCAAACAAAAGCTCAACAAAAATGAGTAAGAACTGTTTTTGAGGGTAGTCTGCAGTTCACCCAGGCCTCCACCCCAGGGTTCTGCCGCCAAACAATAATCTTAAAAGGCTTCTCCCTACGGGCTGGTCTCACTTTACTCACTTGGGACCAAAGCAGGCCAAAAGCTCACCCAGAGCCACTTACCTGCTTCAGAGTCTTGATGCTTTCGTGGATTGGTCTGGGAAGCCCCACTACTGTGTTTGTGTCACTGGAGAATAAAGAAGGCCCTGTGTTGAGCCTAGACATCAATTCACCTGAACCCGAAACACCAAAGGCCAGAAGAGTGAACATCAAAATGAACTCAGAGGAACTTACCTGCCTAGAGTGTAACCTATGAACTTGCTACGGCTGGACTCGAGAAACATCTCAATGTCTTTCTCTCTGCCAGAAAAAAAGAGAAAAAGGTTTTTTATCAAACACTATTTCAAGGTTTCATAGTTAACAGAAACCTAGAAGATCCAGAAACTGCGAAGCCAGGAGAAGAAAAAGTCTCCCACAATGGTTTTTCTCTTTGGAAAAAGAGAAAAAAAAAAAAAAAAACAACTGAAAAACCCAGAGTACTTTAATGTTTTTATAATTTTGCTGGACCAATAACCTATAAATATATTCTGTATAACTAGTTCATTCATAAAATTGAGGTGGTGGCTCACGCCTGTAATCCCAACACTCTGGGAGGCTGAGGCGGGTGGATTGCCTGACCTCACCAGTTTGAGACCAGCCTAAGCCAAAGCGAGACCCCACCTCTAAAAATAGCTGGGCGCTGTGGCAGGCGCCTGTAGTATCAGCTACTTGGGAGGCTGAGGCAAGAGGATCACTTGAGCCCAAGAATCTGAGGTTGCTGTGAGCTATGACTCCACAGCATTCTACAGAGGGCAACAAAGTGAGACTCTGCCTTAAAAAAAAAAATAATTAAGGTGATACATCAAACTTAAACGCACACTTTATTCAAACAGTAATAACAAGTATGACAGCAGACTTTCTTAAATATTTAAAATTTTTAAACAAAGCTTTAGGCTATTGGTTTTTCATCTGGGTCCCATTTTCCTGTTCCAAGCAACTGGAATACCTTGCATTTCTGATACATCACATTCCCTTTATAGATCAGTGCAAATGAGGCTTTACCTGGATCAAGAAAGTGACTGCCATGTCCTCTCACATGTTCACCTAATTTGTAAGTTGTTCAAGCTTATCAAACAGATATCATTTATGTATCTCCAGGTACCTTTTCATCCATCTATTCATCCACATATGCCATGTATCTCAAACACCTTAATTATGGTTCTAAAGAAACTTTGTGCTAGGCAGTGACTCATGCCTGTAATCCCAGCACTTTGAGTCTGAGGCAGGAGGATCACTTGAGGCCAGGAATTCCAGACTAGCTTAGGCAACATAGTGAAACCCTCGTCTCAACAAAAATTTAAAAATTAGCTGAGTATGGTGGCACAGGCTGTGGTCCTACCTACTCAGGAGGCTAAGGTGGGAGGATTACATAAGCCCAGGAGTTACAGGCATGACCTATGATCTCACCATCACTCTCTAGCCTGGAGACAGAGTGAGAATACACAATGCCAGGATGGATGGGGATGGCTTCAAGTGCTCCTTTTAATTTTTTTTCTATCTCCCTTCACTAGCGTGTCTAATCAAAAGCTAGTATAAATTACTGACTCAGGAGCCTTATGAGGGCTGCTTTATGTGAAACTCTCAGTCTAGCACAGGGCACTTTAAGAGAGCCTTGTCCTAAAGCCTGGCCTGGCAGAGGACTTCTCATGGTGACTCAGGGCAGATGCCAGGACTTGGGGTGGGGGACTCCTAGCTTTAGGAGCCAAGAGTATTCTGGAATTCTGAGACTCACCTGACCTTGGGAGCCCATGGGAGCCCCTTTGGGCAGGTAAGCCTGTCAGTCTGGGGGTGCTGTAGTGGGGGAGGCATCACCTCATCCCGCTCAAGGGGGAACGTCTCCCCCTCTAGGCTGTTGTCATCGTCATTTTCTTCTTCCTCTTCTCGAGAGTCATCAGCCTTGTAGGGGTCCCGCTCATTGAAGGCATCTAAATGGTCCTGCTTTATCAGAGCCTAAAAACAAGGAAGGAATATGAGACAAGAGCCAGCTGATGAAACAGGAAAGGGAAAAGCAGTTAGAGTAGACACAGCACAGAAAGGTGCTGGGTAGAGAACCAGGAACAGTGGAAAACCAGACAGGAGTCAAATTGGGACCAAATGATAAATCAATTTCTGCTCTAGTCTTCAAAAATGCCATATGCTGAGTATCCATTATAAACTGAACCCAGGGCTGGGGACAGAGTGTTCCTACTGATCAGGAACTAGCTGACCAGAGACAATGCCGAGCAGCTCTGCTCTTCCTCACTCCAGGGACCCTGCTGCTGTGAGCATGCACCTTGAGAGCCCTCAGGAGCCACAGGGACCTCTGTTACCCTCACCTTGTGCTCCCGGCGGCCCCGTTTCTGCTGCTGCTCAATCAAGTCTGAGGCAGATGCTGGTGGAGAGGCAGCCCTCATGTTTCGGATCACTTTGATGCTGTCCTCAGGCAGGGGGGGAAGGCCCAGGATGGTGCGCTTCTCAGCCTTCATGCTCTGTAGCTCTTCAAAGCCGCCCAGTGTACACTGTGTCACGGACAAGGGTGCAGAGCCAGGGTCAACATGTCTACAAGGCCAGTCTCTGATCACTGTGTCAAGCTTGAAAGTACCCATGACACCATGACCAGCATCCTTACAGAGACCCATGCAACCTCTGAATCAGCAACTAAAGTCATCCCAAAGGAGGATTTGGTGACACTAGCAAGGGAGAGTAGAAACTCAGGCTGACTGAACCTGATGCACAGAGACCTTTAACTCTGCACAGACAATATTCTCCAATTCTAAAAAGGCAGCCTAAGGAACCTAAGCCCCAGTTCCTAGAAGAGATGGTGAGATCCATATGCTTCAAAAGTTGTACACATCAGTCTTTCAAAGCCAAGTTGGAAATACATTGCTGGTTGCTCAAATTTAAAGGGGAAAAAAAAAGCTTCATCTAAACACTTCTCTAGAAGCTAAACCCCAGCACTGCACAGCAACTTTGGGTTGCTTAGTATCACTATTTCTGGGCAATTCAGCTTTCCTCTCTAGCTTCAGTGAGGCTTTGTGAGGGATCTTTGTGGCCAAGATAGAGTGTGTAGATGACTCTTAAGGGGCCTTAAACTTACAAAGCCCTGGCTCCACAGAGCTGATCCACTCTGAGCGGAGCAGGAGCCCCAAGACAAAAGGAATCCAAAGCTCCATTTTCTCCCCAGGTTGTTCCTCCTGAGGAGAAGGTGCCCTGGCATGGCCTGGGCCTGGCTGCTGACAATGTCGGATGCCAAGTGTGGCAGTCAGCCCAGCCTAGCACCCATACCCTTCCTTGCTATAAACGCCATCATGTTTCACACCATACCCCAAGGAAACCAGAGGCCAGCTCAGGGGTCACTCTTACTTTCTTCAAGTGACATCTGACCAAGGAGCCCCAATTATACCAGCTCTAACTTTGCCTCAAATCCCTTTATAAACTCCAGGTTCAAGAGCCAATCCTGAGAAGCTGCTTGTCTTGGGGAGAGCTGTTCTGTGACTGAGCAAATAACTTCCAGGGGTCAGAAAGCCACCAATCTATTCTGACACAAAGGCCAAGTCCTCTGGCTGCAGTGGGCCCGAAGTGGCACTTCTTTTGTCATCTCCTTTCAAGAGCTTTTTTAATAATTTATTGTTTTTAACAAAGTGGTTATATAGTCACACAATTCCATATCCAAAAGGATATATAAGCACAAATCTCCCTCCTGCCCCATTCCCCTAGCACCTGAGTTCCCCTGCAAGGAGGTGCTCACCAATACTGTCTTCCAGAGCAGCAAGAGAACTTTCTTCATGGGAAAGTGAGGGGCATGGCCACTGCAAAATTTGGTCACCATCCCAAACAGCATGATGGCAAACGGCTCGTTGTTGTACAGCGGGGAGCCTGGAGGCAACACAAAGGTATCAGGACCACAGGCAGCAAAAGGACCCCTCCCAGTGCCTCCAGCCTCAGTCTCAAAGTGGGGCCCTGAGAGAGGATCCCCAGGGACCTACCCAGCTCCGCTCTGAACGTCTGCCGCATAGTCCTCCACTCAGGCTTGTCTCCCTCACACTCTTGGTGGACAGTCTCCACAATCAGGTACATGATGTTGAGCAAGACCCTGAGGATAAAAGCCAGCTCATGCCGGAGCAGGATGGGGGATCAAGGGAGTACCCTGGGCTTCCACACCTCCCAGCTAATGTGAGAAAAGCCTGTGAGCAAATGCTAACTGGTGCAGGGGAGGCCGTAATGCAGAGAAAACTGAGAAGAAGGGTGAGGACCTGAGCATCCCACAGAGCAAAGGAATGCTTCAGTCTCCCCCCCAGTGCTTCCTTCACTGGCTCTCATTGCTCTGGCTAGGGCCAGATCTTACTCTGTTTTTGTATCTCTAGTGTATAGCAAACTACTGAGTCAAAGCAGGTGCTTAATAAATGGCTACTGGATGAACAAATATAAATAACAATGGCCGAAAGTATTTACTACCCTAAACTTCCTGGAAAGTAAAGAAAGAAACTGGAAAGAAAAAACAGAGTGGTAGTCAGCTATGGGGGGCAGAGCAGAATGGGGTCCCAGTGAGAACAAGGACAGAGTTTACAGTGATGGAGGGGAAACAAGTAGCCAGGAGGTGACACTCAGAGACCCTAACTCTAACAGGAAACACCACAAACACCCAGTCTGAAAAACTTCCAAATTCATAAAAGACAGATTTCAAACATCAAAAACGAAAAGGTGATCTTATTTAGCACTTGCTAATACTTCCTGGGCAGCCATGAACATTATGAAGTTGTCAGGGCTAACCCAACATAGAGAGATCAAGCTGTGCTCATGAGAAAGTGGGAGTCCAGGGAACAACATCACGTGTTCCACCCAAATATGAAATACTGACAGAAGTGCGGGCAGGGGGCCCACATGTAACCACGCCTGGGTTAGGTGGCTTGACTTTGGGCTGCCCAGAACCCCACCTGGGAAGAGCCCTACGGCAGTGCCTACGAATCACTCCCAATGAGCCCCTCACGCCTGCAGGTTAATGTGCAAGGAAGGAATGCATGTACTGTGAGGTAACCCAAAACCCCCAACGCCCCGCCCTGCCCTCATCTCTGACTAAGGCTTGGAGAGCCCAGGCTCGCTGCTGGCCTCACCTCAGGTCTGTGCTGTCAGCCAGGGAGATGGCAGGTTTCCTCACTGCACTGCTGCAGGCAGCACTGTTGCTACAGGAGAGATGTGAGAGTCAACACATTTCCCAGAAGGAAAGTGATGCCCTAATAAGTACTGCCCAATGGGGGAACAAAATGCTGGGATATGGGCTTAAACACACAAGTGGCTCTAGGAAACAATGGTTAAGAACTCAGTTGGATTCCTGGTACTGTGCCTCAGTTTCCTCATCTGTAAATGGGTATAACAGTACCTATGTCAATAACATGAATTAGTACATGTAGTGGCCTTAGAACAGTGCCTGGGGCATGTAAGCACCAGTGAGTGCTCTCAGCTATTATTATTGACAGTGCTATCCTTAGATAAGCAGCAGCACAACTGCCCATCAGACAAAAGGCATAAGTAACAGAGGTTAGGGGCAGACACTGGCTTGTGACTAACTTACTACCAAGGGAAAAACTGCAGGGTATACACAATGGACTCTGAAGGTTCAAAAAACAATTCAAAATGAGAAGCCTCCTTCTAAGTGGGCACCCAAGGCCTGGGCAGGACCTACACTGTCTGTGTAAAGCTCTGGTGTTAGGGAGCTGCAGGGACCCATCACGAGTCTCCATTAGCACTCAAGGTACTGGCGAGCAACTCCCCCGTTATTCAACCTGGGTGGTCAGCACAGAGCCAGGACCAGACCCTCACCCCACGTGCCCCATTCGGCCCTCTCAAAGTTGTGCAATCCCCTGTCCTCCTCCCTGCCCTGCCTCCCTTCCCTATTCACACCCAGGAAGAAGTGCTCACTCTATTTCCATGTTCAGAAGCTCCACTAAAGCATTGAACGTGCCAACCTCCAGGAGCAGAAAGATGTTGTAGCGCATCCAGGACTGCACCTCTGCCTCTGAGCTGCACTCCCCAAAGGTGCCTGCAAACACAGGGCACAGGGCACAGCTCACCACCCTCCTCCCCCCATATGGCTGGGCGACAACACTGGCAGAGGTGCTGGGGTCCCTGGGGAGGCCCACTCAGTACCTTGGGCAACATAGAGAATTGCTCGAGCCACCTTGAGTCTCTTCTCCCTGGCAGTGACTTCCAAGCCATCCAGGAGCCTCATGGCATGAGTACGGTGCTGGTTGGTGTCCAACTCGGTCCACTTCTTGTCTGTCACTACAAGGGAAAAAGCCAGTTACACCTGAGCCCAGAAAAATCCTCACAATGAAATGCATCCAGTGTTGACCCACTAAATTCAGGACTGCCACAGGACCAAAAAGACAAGCTACTTTCTATGTAAGGGGTCAATCTGAATTTCTGAATTGAGAAACTGGTATTTGTGGTGTAATTTAATCACAAGAACCCAATACTCACATTCTAAAAAGTCACTACTACAGTGCCCATAAGCTTACCCTAAATATCATATCTGGCCTTGAAAAATCATGGCTCAGCAGATTTACAGGCTACTCCAGGATGTCTTAGGTCATTCAGATGCCTAAGAGAAACCCTGCAACTCCCCTGATGCAGGGCAAACGAACCAAGAAGTGGGGGAAATCCTCTCACCATGAATCCGGAAGTCCTCCTCAAAGCATTTCCGATTCATCAAAAATTCTGGCCCTTCTGTGTAGCTGTAAAGTTCTGTCAAGAACAAAGTCTCATCACTGCCAGCTCTGTGTCTGCATTCCATATTAGGTTTCACATGGGACAGAGAAGGGAAGGTGTTTGCTCTCACTCTCAACTCTGTCTCTAAGTCACTGTGACTCTTGGACTATGCTCTCTAATTACTCAGAGGATCTTATCATAATCCTCTGATGTGCACAATAGAGAGAATGCCGACTGGCCTTGTACGAGATACCCAGCATGCCACGGAGGAACACATCTGGGTGCTTCCAGTGTGATGTGTGTCTAACCTACCATGCCATGCCAGAGCTGACCCCCTCCCAACACACACAGCTCTCAAATGCCTGCTACCTCAAATAGGAACTGTACCACAGAGGCTGGAGAAGCAGGTCGCTCTGACCTCACATTAAGTATGAATGGCAGTGGCAGCAAAAGATATGCACAGATGTATATAACCCACTGCCACAGGAGAGACCAGTGTCAGAGCCACAGTGTGTGGCCAAGAAACATCACCGACTGTCTCACAGTGGGACTGGACTCCAGCCAACTGAGATGACCACAGAGACAATTCATGAAAGTAAAGGACAACCCAGTTATGAGATATACAAGGCTTGAATCTAATGATTAACCTGTTTTTTTATGTATCATTGAGAGAATTAACACGGGGAAAAATGAACTGCAAAATGATATTCAGTCTTAATTTTCTTAAAGACCAATGAAGAAAAAACTACCCCCAAATAACCTAAAGTCTGGGCTTTACCCGACAACTCTGCAGCCCACTTGTCTGTGTCAGCGTACTCAAACTCAAGGTCTGGAGACTCAGAATAACCCTGTTGAGGAAAGGAGAAAGCTTTATGAAAAAGATCATGCTGATTGTTTTCCAAAGGAAGAGATACATATTGTTCCAGAGACACTGCTCTATTAAAAACCCCATCACCTCCACTTTTTAAAAGTTTTATCACAGTATCTTATCTCTTGGGCTGGATCAATTCTCTTTATTAAGACCTCTCAGAACACCTTATACTTTTTCTTCAGAGCACTTGTAACTTATAATTATGTAGAAATGTAATTTGTTTACCATCTGCCTCTCCATAAGACTATAAGTTCCTTGAGACAAGGAACTTTGTTTGCTCACCAATGATTTCACAATGCCCAGCATAGTAGTTGGTATGAATAAGGGAATGGTTTATACTGAAATCAGTGTCTGTTACATTAATGAACACAAAGCTGCTATGTACTTTGTGCAGTGAATGACTGTTTAATGTGATGCTAAGATTCTAGCAGCCTTATTTCTTTCTGGCTAGTGGGCTATCAATAGCTCAGAACAAAATGAGTATTGAAACCCTCCGCTTTCTTGATCTTGTTTCATATGTCAGTGAGAAAGGACAAAGAAGGCACTAGTGGAATAGATCAGCTTCCCTCCCATACACAGGGGAGAATATGACAAAGAGAACGCGTCTACTGCTGGGGATAGGTGATTACTGAGAATACACCATCCTGGAAGCCTAGCCCTGGGAAGAGAGAAGTTAGGAAGACACAGGTATAGGCCTCAGGCTTAATTACAATCTGCTTTAAAGAGAAAGACGACCCACAAAATGACATCATATACTCCCAAACAAGAACTCCACTCCTTGTGTATGCTTTCACAAGTTATTGAGCTTCAGTTTCTTCATTCATGAAATGGGGATGACAAAAATCTACCTTGAAGGCTTTTAAAGACTAATCAAAATTATGCAGCACATAGTGGACTCTCAACAAATGTCAGCCTTCCTGTACCTCTAGGCCAGGCGTCCTCAAACTACAGCAGGGCCACATGTGGCCCACCTAGGTTATTTATCCAGCTCGCAGGGTGTTTTTACCACTGCTGCCTATCCTGCTTAGTAGCCAACTTGTTCAGGGTCCCGCAGTCCGGCCCTCCAACAGTCTGAGAGACAGTGAACTGGTGTCCTTTTTAAAAAGTTTGAGAACCCCTGCTCTAGGCATTGATCAGGCTCCCCAAAAACTGATTTCAGAGCTGAATTAAGGAAAAACACAGCATCAGCATCTCTAAGGAAATAGATTTATCCAGGTCTCTCAGCTTAAATGTGTCCATCTATTTGGCCTTTCACTTCTTAAGTCTACATGAAAATTAAATGGTAAAAAGAGAAATTAAAATGCATCAGGCGGTATTTATTTGACCCTTCAGAGCTACTGATGAAAACTTTAAACCATTTTTCAAAAGGATAACTCCTGTCATGAGGAAGGTGGACTGACTCCCATCAATTTCAGCCAGTTTAGTGACCTCACTTCTGCTAACATCGCTTTCCCCTTATATCACACTTGACAAGTCATTAAGCAGTCATCACTGATAGATCATCATCAGCCCACCATGATATGGCTCTGACAAGGTCTGTTTCTTTGCTTTTTCAAATAATTCACTTCGAGTTCAAATTATGTCTACTTTGGAGTTCCCAATTTTTGGACATGTTTTATCAGGCTTTTGGGCTTGCTAACAAAAATCAAACGTTTAAAGGGAACTGACTGCCCAGGTCTAAAGAGAGTATCTTTACTCTTTGGTATGAGTTGGTATTATATAGCTCAATAAGGAATTGCTCTTATTAACAAGCGCCTGGCTCCGATTAGCCTCGGAGACCGCATAGTAAGTGCTCTGGGAAACGTGCTCATTAGAAAGCCCTAAAACGCCGCGACATGTGTATCTTCATTCATGAATTCTGCAAAGGGAGGAAGTGGGAGGAATTCTTTAACTCAGGGTGAGGTGAATAGTCAGCTCCAGACTATGGTGTCTCCGGAACGGAAGCAAGAGAAGGGAATGCTGACCCCTAAAGCACGTTTAAAATGTATATTTCTGATCTTTACAATTCAGTACCAGGTGCACTGGGCACACACCACCCACCAGGCACTGTCTGTCAATCCATGGCCTGAACCTGCACTGGTTGAGGTCGGAGGAACAGGGCATGTTTCCCCTCTAACTCTTTCAAACCTTGGGCGCCACAGTACGAACAGTGACAATAATTAGCTCTGTCGGGCTACAACTGCCTTCTAAACCCTTCCCCGCCCACACGCGCAGTCCCCCGCGCGCTGCGGAACCCACAAGCCGGCGTCTGGTGCCAAGGACCAGAGGCCGAAATGATTAGAGGCTGGGGACACGCCGCCTGGTCCCCTGGAGCGCACGCAGACCACCGACTCTTCACCCCTGAACTGGGGCGGGGGCGGCCTCCCCCGAGGCGACGCCACAGCCTGGGCCCCGAGGGAGCAAAGGAGTGGTTACCGGCTCGGGGAGGGGGTCCTCCCAGTCTGCCGAGCTCTGGGCAGGATCTCGGTTTCACGCCCCCGATCCCGGGAACTGCCAGACTCCCTTCCTGCTCCTTTCGCTGTAAAGTGACAGCTCCCCAGCCCAGCCAGGCCGGGCCCGGCCCGGTTGAACCCTCCAGGAAACCCAGCTCGTCCCCGAGAGCGGACCCCCGCCGCCTGCCGGCGTAGCCTCGCCCCCTGAAGCTCCTGACCTCCGAGTCTTTGCGCTGGTTTCGGTTGAACTCTCGAGCTTTGCCTCCAGGCAAAAGGCCCCCGCCGGCCCGCGGTGCCCCTGGTGGAGGCTGCGCGGCTGCGGGCGGTGGAGGTGGCGGCGGCTGGGGCTGTTTGTTATTGATGATCAGCGGGCCGGGACTGCCGGTTGCCGGCTCCATCTTGGCTGCTCCACACCCCCAGCTCAATTCGCGGACAGTGGCCGTGATGTAATTCTCGCGAGATTTTCTCCGGGAACGCTCTCGAGTGCCATGTTAAGTGTGGCGGCAAGTGTAGACGCCATCTTGATTGTCCAATAACCGAGAGATTACTTTTGTCTGAAATCCTTCACTTCTTTGTCTTTTAGGTTCTTCCCCTTCCAGTTCTGGTTTTGATGCCATTTTATCAGTGAGGCCTCCCTTAGCTCCTTCAGTCAGTTCAGTTACCCCTTCCTTCCTCCAACATCGCCCGTAAATGGCTTTGGGAATATAGCAGTGTGCAAAATAGGTAAGATCTTATTCTTCAAGAGTTACACTTGTGACAAGTGCTCATCATTCAGTCAACAACGTTTTATAAAGGTCACCAATGCTCCAAGTAGTGAGACAGAATAGGGAACAAGTCAAGTTTCTGCACTAGTGGGCCAAACAACACGAACGATTGTAATGTTAGAGAAATAGGGTTAAAGAAAAAAGTATTCATGACACTTGTTAAAGATGGTAAGGCAGACGTTATTTGAGGGAGCCCATGGGCATAGGTGTAGGGACCACACCAACAAGGTCCTGCAGTGGGGAAGAGAGACAAGGGGTTCCACTCTGATTCCAACTAGGACAAGTAGGGGTTTATAACCAAAAAGCAGGGTGTGGGTCAGTGGATGGAAAATTACTGAGAGAAACATCAGGAATAAGGGGGTTTTGGCTGAATTGACAAAATAAGGTTATTACTGGAAGTAGGCCAGGGTACTGAGTTATCAAGTGTGGTCAGCTATCAAGCTGGTATGGTTTGAATGTATCCCCCAAAATTTGGATGTGGGAAACTTAAATCCTAAGTTCTTAGGCTGATGATATTTGGAGGTGGAGCCTTTGGGAGGTAATTAGTATGATAGAAAATCATCAGGGTGGGGCCCCCATGAATACACTTTACAGGAAGAGGACGAGAGATCTGAGTGGACATGTTTCTTGCCTCATGCCATGTGGTGCCCTCCACTATGTTACGATGAACACAGTAAGAAGGCTCTGTCCAGATGCAGCCTATGGACCTTGAACTTCTCATCCTCTAGAACTGTAAAAAATAAATTTATTTTCTTTATAAACTACCTAGGTTTTGGTATTCTGTTACAGCAACAGAAAACAGACTAAGACACAAAGGGTGCGGCATGATTGCTAAACAGATTTAGCAGGATTCTGCACAAACCAGATTCAACAAAGACAGAGAGCAAAGCCCAGAATCCAACCTAGTCAGGCAGAGGACTCAGAGGAGCCTGACTAACATTATGGTAAAAGGAGAAAGTCTTTGAAAAAAAACAAAAAGAAACATAAGGATGTAAGGAATTAGAAGGTAGCAGGGGTGGAGGGTGAAGGTGATGCAGGGAGTGTGGATGTCTTAGTTAGGTTACCCTATCAAAGGCAGGTCTGAGGGTACAATTCTGGATGAGTTCTGAATGAAGTAAGGGAGAATCTGCAAGGTTCCAGGGAGGCCACAGGGGCAGTGGGACCAGCCAAGTGCAGAAATGTGGCTGAAATTGAGTGAGCCTGTGAAGAATATTAGTTGATAAGAGCTGGATAATTCAGAGACCAGAAAAAATGCAGAGACTTGAAGAGAGTGGAAAGGAGTTGGAATTTTATTCTAAGTAAAATGGAAACCATTAGAGAATATTAACCATCTAACCATTAGGGAGATGTCATGATAGGATGTTTGAAAGATCAGTCTAGCTATGTTTGAAGAAGGGAGAGTGGATAATTATAGACAAGTTAGGAGACTACATAGATGGAGATGATGGTGGTGGAGTGTTGGAATGGTATAATATTTCTATATTATATAGGTTGAGTTGACATGATTTACCGGTAGGCTGGAATCCTATCAGCCATATAGGGGGGAATAAAGAAGGACTCCTAGATTTTTGGCTCCAGCAACTGGTGCACGTTTGTATCACTTTAATAAATAAGAAAGCCCAGACACTCACTCGCTACCTGTAATCCTAGCACTCTGGGAGACCAAAGTAAGATTCCTTAAGCTCAGGAGTTCAAGACCATCCTGAGCAAGAGTGAGACTCCATTTCTACTAAAAATAGAAAAATTAGCTGGTGTGTTGCCACACGTGTAATTCCATCTACTTGGGAGCCTGAGGCAGGAGGATTGCTTGAGCCCAGGAGGCTGAAGTTACTGGGAGCTAGGCTGAGGCCATAGCACTCTAACCCTGGTGGCAGAGCAAGACTCAGACCCCCACCCCCAATAAAAAGGAAGCCTAGAAATATGAACAGGTTTAGGGAGAAGATCAAGATTTCTGTTTTCGACATGTTAAGTTTGAGATGCTCATTAGACATTTCAGAGGTAATAATTACCTGTTATAGTTACCTTTTGCTAGTCTGTGAACTCCCTAAAGGTGTTTTTTATCCGTCTTTGTCTTTGTCTTTGTCTCTCCAACTCTGTATCTTGGCTGCTTTACACCCCAGGCTGAATTCTTAAAAAGTCCCTGTGATTCAACTCCTCACATGACTTCTTGGCTCCAACCTAGTATTTGCTTAATAAGTCCTTGTTGTAAGTGAATGAATAAATTCAAAGTTACCACTTTTACCTATCTTTCTGTCCTTTGCTACTGTTCCTTCTTATTTCCAGTAATACACTCTCTATAATAACATTGCATCCAAGCAGCTAGGCCAAGCTGATAGCGACAAGGAAGCAATTTCCAAGAAAAGGACAAATGCTGAGTGACTTCTCAGATACAAGCAGCAAATCCCACATCACACACAAATGACAGCTAGTTTTGGTGGCCACAGCTTGGTCAAGTTCTAAGACTGACCTACTACAAGCTTTATCACCTGGGGTAAAACATTTTAAACCTTATTTAAAAACCCTACATTGTTTAGGCTGCATTCAAAAGAGGGAAAATTTTGGTTCAATAATTCCACCTCTAGTAATAGAAGGTGCTGTGTCACTTGGAGTTCTCTCCATTAATGGCTATGAGAAAAGGAAAAGATTGATAATTTTTTTTTTTTTGTCTGTTTGTTTGTTTTTTTGCAATTTTTGGCCAGAGCTAAGTTTGAACCCACCACCTCCAGCATATGGGGTCAGTGCCCTACTCCTTTGAGCCACAGGGGCCACTCAAGATTGATAGTGTTTTAGTCAGGTAACTAATAGGGCAAATAACTAACAGTCAATGCTGTTTTCCAAAGGGATCAGTCAACTTAACTCTGTCTTAGGTCAGATTAACACATAACCTCCCAGCTTTCTTACACACAGCATGAATTAGTAAAAAGACTATGTTAAAGGTATTATGTAATATGCTGTGTATTCATGTATTTCCTAAACACCTGGAAATATTTCAATTTCAAAGCACAGGGGTTTCGGAGAACATATTGCAGACTCCTATTTTACTATCTCTTTGTTAGCCTGAGACACTGACCAGACCACATGAGAAAACGCGCCATCTGGTGGTTGTAGTTGAGAACTGCGCCACAGGGCAGCAGGAGGAGGAAGAAAGGCCTGGATCAGAGACAGGACTCTCCAGCTGGCAATCAAGAGCAATTCCTTTTTCTTTTCTTTTCCTTTTTTTTCTTTAGAGACAGAGTCCACTTTGTCACCCTCGGTAGAGTGCTGTGGAGTCACAGCTCACAGCAATCTCCAGCTCTTGGGCTTAGGTGATTCTCTTGCCTCAGCCTCCCCAGTAGCTGCAACTATAGGCTCCCACCACAATGCCCAGCTATTTTTTTGTTGCAGTTTGGTCGGAGCCAGGTTCAAACCTGCCACCCTCGGTATATGGGGTCAGCGCCCTACCCACTGAGGCACAGATGCTGCCAGAACAATTCCTTTTTCTATAAAGTGTCCTCAAGGACTGCTTGAGGAATACCAAGAGATGTTACTTCAGCTTAAAAAATTAATATTCAGTTTATTAAAGCAAAAGCTACTATTAAGCTTTTTAAAGTTCAGCTTATAAATCTTGGGGTATTTATAAATCTAGCAAATGTTAATGACTTCCTTTTTTTTTTTTTGAGACAAGAGCCTCAAGCTGTTGCCCTGGGTAGAGTGCAGTGGCATCATAGCTCACAGCAACCTCCAACACTTGAGTTCAAGAGATCCTCTTGCCTCAGTTTTTCTATTTTAGTAGAGACAGGGTCTCACGTTTGCTCAGGCTGGTTTCAAACTCGTAAGCTCAGGCTATCCACCCCTCTCAGCCTCTCAGAGTACTAGGATTACAGGTGTGAGCCACCTCGCCCTGCCTGAATGTTAATAACTTCTAAGGAAATCTTGAATATTGTAAACCTGAACTCTTTTTTTTTTTTTTTTTTTGCAGTTTTTTTGGCCAGGGCCAGATTTGAACTCACCACCTCTGGTATATGGGGAGGGCGCCCTACACCTTGAGCCACGGGCACCACCCTAAACCTGAACTCTTTTTAAACATTTTTAAATGCATTTATAAATTTCATGCATTTGATTTCCTTTTTAGAGTTCTTCGATGGTCTGGCAAACAAAATATAAACAAAGTAAAAATAAAACACTATTCTAAAAGTTCCAATACTGTATATGTGTAATGTTTTGACTACAGAATATAAATTTCCAATACTGTCTGTAAGATTCATTGCAACTTAAAATTGCAAGTCTAAGTGGATTCCTGAATTGCACATTCTAAATTGGAATAAAAATTGCTTTCCCAAGTAATTTTGTACTTGCTTTATCAGTTTGCTGAAATTTCTTAATAACAGAGTGACTCCTGGCCAGGATACAGGTGCATTTTAGCATCTGCTAACCTAAACTGGAATATTCTTTGTTCAATATTCTTGCTTTCCTAATGCTTTAATTCTGTTCTCCTCTCACAGGGAGATTCCCTCTTCTTACCTAAGTGAGAATTCAACCTTTATGCCTGGGGTTATCAAACTTTCTGTAAAGGGCCAGTTAGTAAATATTTTGGGTTTTATGGGCCATTTAGTTGCAACTATTCAACTCTACCTTTATGGCAAAAAAGTAGCCATGGATATTACATAAATGAGTATAGCTGTCTATTTATGGATACTGAAATTTGAATTTCCTATAATTTTCACGTGTCACAAAATATTAGTCATGATTTTTTCCCCAACCACTACAAAATGTAAAAACAGTTCTTAGCTTGTGAGCCATACGAAAACAGTCAGTGGGCTAGATTTGGCTCATGGGAGAGCTATAGTGTGCCAACCATTATTCTAACTCAGAGTTTCACCACCAGTGAGCAGAAAAGTTTTAATGTCAATTCTTGTTTCACATTCTTTTAAAATTCAACAAATTTCTCTAGAAATTTCCCAAATATAGAAGTTATTTGGCAGGTAAAACCTTGTTCAGTACCCGTGGCCAGAGAGCAGTCTAGAGTGGTTTACACCATGCTGTTCCCCCATTCTCCTCTGTCTTGTTGAACCATTGGTCTGTATATTATTTTAATTGGTTTTTTTTTAAATTGAGACAGAGTCTCATGGGTGGTGCCTGTGGCTCAAAGGAGTAGGCACCAGCCCCATGTGCCAGAGGTGGTGGGTTCAAACCCAGCCCCGGCCAAAAACTGCAAAAAAAAAACCCCATCTTGTCAGAGACAGAGTCTCACTTTGTCACCCTCTGTAGAGTGTGGTAACATCATAGCTCACAGCAACCTCAAATTCTTGGGCTCAAACAATTCTTTTTCCTCAGCATCCCTAGTAGCTGGGACTACAGGTATCCACAATACCTGGCTATTTTTCTTTTTTTTAAGAGACAGAGTTTCACTTTGTCACCCTTGATAGAAGGCTGTGACGTCACAGCTCACAGCAACCTCCAGCTCTTGGGCTTAGGTGATTCTCTTGCCTCAGCCTCCCAAGTAGCTGGGACCACAGGCGCCTGCCACAATGCCCAGCTATTTTTTGTTGCAGTTTGGCTGGGGCCGGGCCCGCCACCCTTGGGCCGGTGCCCTGCTCACTGAGCCACAGGTGCCGCCCTCCCCACCCCTTTTTTTTTTTTTAGCAAGGCCCAGGCTGGGTTGGAACCCACCCCGGAGCATGTGGCCAGCACCCTAACCACTGAGATATAGAGGGGGCGCCCCCTTATTGGGATTTCTTGTTAGTGAAATACTTTGTGTAGGCATGTAAAATACTATTTTTCCGTTGATTTTATTTCTTTTCTTTTATAACCCTAAAGGCTTTACCTTTATCATTTGGTTTAAGACAGTGGTTCTCAACCTGTGGGTCGCGACCCACAGGAACTGTATTAAAGGGTCACGGCATTAGGAAGGTTGAGAACCACTGGTCTAAGAGGTACCTAAATACAGCACAATTGATGTTTTACATTTTCTGAATTAATTAAGCCACAGTCTGATGATTTTCGTCTTAGGATTCTCATTTAGTAAAATTTAACTCTGAAATAATCAAACAAAAAAGTGACCCATTTGAGAGTGGGTTATTGATTTGCTGATCCATCCCTCCTAATATGTTAGTGTTTATTTCCTATAAATAAGCACAGTTCTATATAACCACAGTTCAGCCACTAACATTAGGAAATGAACAGATGTTACTACCGTCTCATCCTTAGACCCCTTTCAAATTCCATGAATTGTCCCAGTGATGTCCTTTATATAGTAAAATGAACAGGTTTGGGGTAACATTGAGTTATATTTTTCTTATTCAGTTCCTTAATTATTATTCAACTTTGGCACTTTTGAAGATTAGAGGCCATTTATTTTGTAAAATGTCCTTCAATTTGGATTTGTCTGCTGCTTCCTCATGATTAGATTCAGTTTATGTATCTTTAGCAGAAATCTAACAGAAGAAACGCTGTGTTCTTCTCTGCGCAACCTATCAAGGGCCAAAGGATTCAGAGTTCTCCCATTATTGGTGTTTACTTCTTTCGCTTAAGGTAGTTTGCGATAGGGCCGAATGTACGGACGAGCCCAAATAGAACCAAGGGCAGGGATTGCCAGCCTTTTCCACTTTGAATTTGCTGTTTCCTCTGCTGTAGTTAAGAAATACTTTATGGAAAGCTATGTACCTATCCTATTTCTCATTAAACTTTTGTTTATTCATTTATTTATATCAGCATAGACTGTTTCCTGTTCTGTTCAATAGATTACACATCATCTTGATGCTCAGATTGTCCCAGATTTGTCTCAGTTTAAGTCCCTTAAAGCTGGCTTGTGTGTCCTTTTTTGAATATTTCCATGCTTTCTGGCTCCTTGTGTACTTTTCTTGACCAGCCATGGAATCAGTCATTTCTCCATGGATTCCTGGCTCTTTTCAGTGGTGAATGCAGTGACTAGACTGGAAGGCAAGTGTGTACTGCATTGGGGGAAGAGAGGTACCACTACTCCAAGGCATGCTTAGTAGGCAGAGCATGTTTGTCCATGCAGCATACATTCACATTTCTTTAACTATGTTCAAATTTATGAGCAGGCTCTGAGCCTGTATCTCAGTGGTTAGGATGCTGGCCACATACACTGGGGCTGGTAGGTTCGAACTTAGTCTAGGCCTGCTAAACAACGACAACCACAACCACAACAACAAAAAAGTAGCTGAACGTTGTGGTGGGCACCTGTAGTCCCAGCAACTTGGGAGGCTGAGGCAAGAGAATCACTTAAGCCCAAGAGTTTGAGGTTGCTGTGAGCTGTGACGCTATAGCACTCTACCGAGGGTGATATAGTAAGACTCTATCTCAAAAGAAAAGAGAAGAAATTTATAAGCACACACCAATACCTATTCAAACTCAGCACCAGAGTTCATTCTAGATGAGAAAGTTGGCTTCTACTACCCTTAGTATTTTCCCTTTTGTTGATCAGTTCTCCTATTTCTAACCAATCTGCTGCTGCTGTCCATCTCCTGCACGTACGCCCTACCTACCCTACTTAGGATCTGACTCCCTGTACCAGGCCTGGGAGTCCAGCTCCCACACTGCTCCCACCTATATGCACAGGCTGCAGATCCAGATGGATGCCTTACCTAATTGTGGGTAAAGGAAAAAGGCGAAGGGGAAGTCAGAGTTTTGTTGGAATTTCAGGTCAACTCCACAAAAGATGAGATCTTCTGATTTACAGTAATGTATCCCAAGTATGTAAAACAGATGTTGACACATAGTAGTTAGTTAAAAAAGAAACCTATGAAGAATCAATTTTATGAAACTACAAGGTTTACAAATACCTTGTATTCAAATATTTAACTTCAAAATATTCTCTCACCATTATAGACAACTTAACAGGAATGTTATTAAATAGATTAATAAGACAGGCTGGGTGTGGTGGTTCACACCTATAACCTCAGCACTCCAGTAGGCTGAGATGGGAGGATTGCTTGAGCTCAGAAGTTCAAGAACAGCCTGAGCAAAGCAAGACCCCATCTCTACTAAAAAAAAAGAAAGAAAGGAAAAGAAAAAGAAAGAAAGAAATAAAAATAAACTAGGCATTGTGGCAGATGCCTATAGTCTCAGCAACTTGGGAAGCTGAGACAGGAGGATGGCTTGAACCCAAGAGTTTGAGGTTGCTGTGAGCTAGGCCACAGCACTCTAGCTCAGGCAATAGAACAAAACTCTGCCTCAAAACAACAAAAAACCCAAGACAGGCTTGGCACCTGTAGCTCAGGCGGCTAGGGCACCAGCCACATACATCGGAGCTGGTAGGTTCGAATCCAGTGCGGGCCAAAAAATAGCTGCGCATTGTGGTGGGCGCCTGTAGTCTCAGCTACTTGGGAGGCTGAGGCAAGAGAATCACTTGGGCCCAGGAGTTTGAAGTTGCTGTGAGCTGTGACACCACAGCACCCTACCCAGGGCGACAGTTTGAGTGTCTGTCTCAAAAAAAAGACAACACACACACACAAACCCAAGACAGTTAAAGTTTAAATTTCTAGGCAATATGAAATTTATCTTAAGTTTGGATTTAAATGCATGCATAATGCCTCATAGAATTAAAGATACCATTTTCCCATCTTAAATAAAAAGCACCAGCATTCTTTGGGACCAGTTTAGTAAAGAAAATAGAGGCCAGGTGCACACCTGTAATCCTAGCATTCTGGGAGGCTGAGGTGGGTGGATAGCTTGAGCTCAGGAGTTTGAGATCAGCCTGAGAAAAAGTGAGAACCTGTCTCTACTAAAAATAGGAAAACGGGGCAAGAGGATTGCTTGAACCCAAGAGTTGGGAGGTTGCTGTGAGCTATGATGCCACAGGACTTCACCCAGGGTGACAACTTGAGACCGTCTCCAAAAAGCAAACAAACAAAAAGAAAATAGAAAGGGTATTACTTTCTAACAATATTCTTAAAGATACTGCTATGGTGTGAATATAGCTAGCAGTCCCCTTTAAAACTCCTGTTGAAACTTAATCCCCAATATAACAGTTATAAGAACTGGGGCCTTCAGGAGGTGACTAGGTTGGGAATAATGTTTTATGAAAGGGCTGGAGGGAACTAGTTAGGCCCTTTGCGCTCCATCTGTTCTGCCACGTGAGGACACAGTGCTCATCCCCTTGGCCCGGTCTGGAGGGTGCAGCAGTAAGTCGTCGCCTTGGAAGCAGAAACTGGCCCCTCACCAGACATTGAACCTGAAGGTGTCTTATCTTGGGCTCCTAGCCTTGATAAATGTGAGCAAAGTTGCTTTGGAACTGGTAATGGATAGAGGTTGGTGGTAAAGAGCTACTCTGGTAAGGGCTCAGAAGACAGCTGTAGAGAAAGCCTTAATCAATCTTTGAGATTACTTAAGTGGTTGTAATGAGAACGCTGGTAGAAATATGAACTGTAAAGGCAATTGTGACGAGGTCTCAGAAATGAGGAAAGAGGTATTGGAAACTGGAAAAAATGCCATTCTTATTATAAAGTGGCAAAGAACTTGACTGAATTGTGTCCCCGTTGTGGTGTTTTGTGGAAAGTAGATCTTGTAAGCAATGAACTAGAATATTCATTTAGTAAGAGAAATCTCTTGGCAAGTGTTGAGTGTGTAGCATAGCTTCTTTGGACTGTTTATGATAAAATGCAAGAAGAGAGAAATGAACTAAAGATGCAATTTTTTTTCTTTCTTTTTCGAGACAGAGTCTCACTATATTGCCTTTGGTAGAGTGCCATGGCATCACAGCTCACAGCAATCTCAAACTCTTGGGCTTAAGCAATCCTTTTGCCTCAGCCTCCCAAATAGCTGGGACTACAGGCACCCACCACAATGCCCGGCTATTTTTTTTTGTTGCAGTTGTCATTGTTGTTTAGCTGGCCCAGGCCGAGTTCAAACCTGCCAGCCTGGGTGTATGTGGCTGGCACCATAACCACTGTTATGCTACAGGCACCAAGCCTAAAGATGCAACTTATAATCAAAAGGGAAGCAGAACTTAAAGATTTGGAAAACTCTTGCCCTGGCCAGATTGTAAAGAATAAAAAGGAGAGCTGGGGAGAAAAGACTAAGGGTATGGCCAAGTGAACATTGGAAGGAAGGCTAAAAGGAAGTCAAATGCTGTTCACCATGACAATGGAAGAATGACCCTGAAAGCATTTCAGAGATCTCCAAGGCTGCCAAGCCCATTGGAGGCCCAGAGGCTTTGAAGGCAGATAGATATTGGGTGCCAAATGTCAGGATCCTGCCCCAGGGGCAGGGTCCACTAAGACCTGTAGAACTGGCGTGACTGACTGAAGAAATATAAAGTGAGGAACTATGATAAAGAGACATGAGACATAGAATTTTCAAAGGGGACCACCACCTGTTCGTGGGTTCCAGTGATTGGTCTTGAGTTTTTGTTCTACACAGCTTTTACTGAAATCTATCTGCCCAGGTGGTAAGCTGAGGGAGGGAACAAAGACACCAGCAGTTTTTTTGTGTGTGTGTGAATTATATCAGCTTTTATTATTATTAACTTTAGAGATTTGAGTAGTTTTGGAGTATCTGAAACTTGAGTCTTGTGTGGGGAAGCCTCCTGTCTGGAGTCATACACGCAGATTTTTAGGGGGGTGTTAAGCTCTTTTAGTTCACTGTGGAGTAAAACACCACTGGTGTTAATCTATTTTGAGGAATCAGTGGGAGAGAGATTTTTTTCCTTTCATCACCACAAAGGATTTTCCTCTGTGATAAGGGGTGATAAGCTTTCCTGCCCACATATCAGGGTTCCAGTTATTTCCTTGGTTTCTGCCCTAGCCAAATGTAAATCTCTACAATGGGTATCTGCTTTGTTTAATGGGCAGGAATGACCTAGGTGTATCTATTCCAGGTTTTGTTCTTTTTTATGACCATTTTCTTCCTCAGAGTGTTTATAGACTCAGCAGGATATTGGTGTAAGCTCTATTTCCAATAGGTCGGAGTTTCAAGAAAAGTTGGAAATTTGTTTAGATAAGAAATTTAGTAATGGCTAAAGGTAAACTAGCTGACTTTTCCTTGTCCAACTTCTTCAGCTTTTTAATTTTTCCTTTCTCTAGGGGTGCCCTCCCCTGCCAAGAATGGGGTCTTTGGTCCCCACTCTTCCTATAAGAATGATTTCAAAGGAGAGGTCCAGTGCACCCATGGGGCCTTAGAGTTGCTGCCCAGGGCTGCCTCAAGTTTCTGTTCTCCACATTTCAGGGCAGCAATCTATAACCACCCCAGCTGTAGCTCAAAAGCAGGCCTGGGCTGCAACTCAGGCTACCACTCCAGAAGGCACAAGTGATGAAGCTTGGCAGTGTCCATGGCGTGCTAACTCTGCAGGTGCACAGAGTGCAAAAGTGATGGAGACATGTCTACCTCCTCCTAGGTTTCAGGGGATACTTGGGAGAGCCCTGAGTCCCAGGTGTACTGAAGTGCTTACTAGGGCAGTGCTTAGTGGAGCAATGGGAGCAGTGTAGCCTCAAGACCCTGGAACTGTAGAGCTGCCTGTGTGCAATTGTAGCCTGGGAGAACTACAGACACAAGATTCCACCACAGCTGCCAGGTAAGTTTTTGGGGGCCCAACCCCTCCATGTCTAGAAGGTGGGGACATGGAGTAAGAGATTATTCTGGAGCCTTAAGACTTAATATTTGCCCTGTTAGGTTTTAGATTTGGTTGGGACCTGTAACTCCTTTCTTCTTTCCTATTTCTCTCTGTATGTCCTACGCATAGCGCATCACTATATTTTGGAAGTCCGTAATTTGATTTCCCAGGTACATGGCCAGAGAGCAACTATCTCAGGATGAACTGTATCTTGAGTTTCACCTATATCTGATTAGACTAGACTCTGGACTTCAGACTTCTGAGTTGGTAACTAGAACAAGATTTGGGGGGATATTGGGATAGAATAAATATATTTTGCATATTATGAAGGACATGAATTTGGGGGACAAGGGGTAGAATACTATGTCCTGTAAAATGTATCATCTTAAACTTAATTGCCAATGTGATAGTTATTTAGGGGGTGATTTAAATCATGAGAGCAGTGCCTCATAAATGGGACAAATGTCCTATGACAGGGCTGGCTGAAGTGAACTAGCTAGGACCTTTTTGCCCTTCCACATTCTGTCATGTGGGGATACAATAGGAGGTGCCAGGAGAGAAGCTCCAGACATTGAATCTAGCAATACCTTGATCTTGGATTTCCTGCTTCCATAACTGAGAATATAAATTTTTGTTCTTGCTAGAGCAGCAAAAACAGACTAAGATAGATAGAGTTGCATTAAAAGACATTGAGACAACTTCTGACATGGATACATGGGGAAGGTTGAAGCTGATGTAACTTTGGGGACATTCTGTAGAAATTAGGTATAGGGTGCTAGAAGGTGACTATGCAAATGAAGAGCCCTGAAGCTGAAGCACTAAGCCTGCTCCTTAAAGGAAGAGTGTGGCTCGGCGCCTGTGGCTCAATTGGCTAAGGCGCCAGCCACGTACACCTAAGGTGGCGGGTTCAAATCCCCAGCCTGGGCCGCCAAACAACCATGATGGCTGCAACCAAAAAATGGCCGGGAGTTGTGGCGGGCACCTGTGGTCCTAGCTACTTGGGAGGCGGAGGCAGGAGACTCGCTTGAGCCCAGGAATTGGGAGGTTGCTATGAGCTGTGATGCCATGGCACTCTACCCAGGGGGATAGCTTGAGGCTCCATCTCAAAAAAAAAAAAGGAAGAGTGAAAGTGCCTAGGCCCAATGCTTGACACAGAGTAGACATATAAAATGTAAGGTATTACTGAAGAACTCTTTCAGCCTCTACATTAACAGGTCTTCGACAAATCTCTATTAAATACTGCTGACCCATGACTTATCTCCTCACTAGAAAACAGGTTCTAATGAAGTTCTGCTGTTCATCCAAGAATGACACAGACTGCCAATAAGGTCTTATCATTTTAATTGACTTTAATGATTATTGCTCATCTGCAAGGATTAATATTGCATTCATTAAAAATCATTCAATACAAAATGAACGTGTTCCTCCCAAGTTGCTCTCCACATGCTCCCTCTGATGCCAGACATTTTTCTAGGTGTCCTTTGTTACACGGTTTGACAGCGACGGAGCCCTTACCTATTATTCCTATGGACACAGTGACATGGAATCAGGGAGCAGGACTTAGGCCCCTTCCTTCCAACAGAGCTGACGCAATGGATACACTGTTGGCCAGGTTACCTCCCTTAACAGATGTGGTGTTCTGACTGGCTGGCTAAGTGCCCTAGGAAAAAGGGCTTTGACTGTTAGCATCTATAGAGAAGTAAAGCACAGTCATACAGGATAGGAGTAGGTGGGGATTGGGTAGGGAAGAAATGGGCGAAGGGAAAAACGTTTTGGCAAGACGATTGTACCCTGCTCCGGAGCTGCAGGGTGAAAGTTTTTCTTTTTTATATTCCTGTTTTTTTACTGCCTCTCTAATCAGTGAAGTGAGAGAAACGAAAACTTCCAGTGTCTAGCAATAATGTATGACCCAACTTTGAAGGATCACAAGCTAGAACAAGTTGAGGATTTCAAATCCTGGGTAATTACACACTTAAATCTCATGAGTGTAATGCTCATTTGACCATGCAGAAATGCTGGTAAGCAGGGTGCATGGCATGAGAAAATGTCTCTCTGATCTTCGAGAGAAGCTCTCTGGGGATTCCTTCAACGCACGAGCCAGGATCTACTGATTACTTTCTCTACACATAAACTGCCCTTTAAGATCTTAGTTCATTAACTTTTTGTGGTATGTTTTGATCAAAAGTGGTATCACTGCTATAAAATTTATGTCCAAATTGTATGAAGCTACATTTCGCTCACCCTGGCCCAATGTATCCTTCCTCCTCCCATCCACACCTACCTTCCTTTAAGTATTTTAGGTTGCAGAAGCACAGCTGACTAGAAATTTGCTCTTGAAGGATAAATCCTAAAGATAGAGCTCAGTGCTTTATATTGAGTAATGGCTTAATAAATTGCCTTCAGCACAAGCTGTATAGGTCAGAGCTGATAGAATTTGCTATTATGGCTCCAGTTCATTGGTGCTATAAACTATGGGCTAGAAACAGAGGGACTTATTAGAATTTGAGACTTTCATTCCACTAGACTCAACTTGGTAACCTTACTTCCAAAGATTCAAAAGAGAAATTGGTAACAACTAACCACCCAAGCAGTCTCACAGAGTTAATATTAAATTTTTTTCCTTTTTTTTTGTACAACAGAAATAAATGCTAGGGGACAAACTTCAACTTAATCAAGTGTAATATGCTTAACAACTAGAAAAATGAGTCTGGTGGGAATGGTGGCAGGGCTGTACTATAAAGCCAAGGGAGCCTTCTGGATCTTAATGAGCAACACTCACTAGTACACATCTCTGAACCAGACATACCACCTGTACACAGGAAACAGGGCTTGGAACTTCTATGGGAAATTAACATGCACCACCTACATCTAACCTACCTGGCTGGTAGGTAGCATCCCTGCTCCTCTGAAGAAGTGAAAGAGCACTGATTTCAGCAGCTAAGAAATGGGCTCTTTTAAGGCGATTTAGACATTGCAGATTGTTCCACATAGAAGGTACCTCAGCATTTCCTGTTAATAAGGTACCTAAATTAAGACTAAAGTCCCCAGAAATGGTAAAGAAAGAATCAGCTTTCTGGGCTAGGAGTAAAATCCTTCTTTAGTAACTAGGGTGAGGAACCTTGAACCTCAGTTTCATCTAAAGAGCCATGAAGCAAGTTCCTGTGTGGTTTGCAGAACTTGGATAATGAGATGAAAAACAAGAATGAAATTATAGAAAAACATCAAGAGGAAAGGAATAAGAAGAAAATAAGAGTTATTTTAAAAAATATTTCTTTTTGAGTTGTGTGGTTCATGTGGACTGGTCCTTGGTAATATGGTCCATTAGTATCTGTAAAGAAAGAGATTGATTAACACTTGCATCTTCCACATGAGAGTTCCAAGAGAAGAATCAGAAAGAGCACCTTCTCCAGAGTCCCTCCCCGGCCCAGCTGGGGATCCCTCTAGTCACTCCCCAGGCCAAGGCATCATCCTTTCCTATTCATCCACATTTCTAGTGTTACTTCCTGCTCCTTGATAATAAAAGTTGGTGGTTCTCAAACCCTGATTATACATTAGAATAATCAGGGGAGCTTTCACAAAATAACTTTGCGCTTGGTCCCATCCCAGACCAACCATATCAGAATCTTAGGGTAAGGCCCAAGCTCCAAAATTCTAGAAAACTCTAATCTCTTTACATCTACCACGAAATAAATAATTTCTCCGTCTACTCTGTTAATGTGAAGCAGAGTTCTTGTACTATTCAAAATCAGCTGCAGCATCTGGTCTTTATTTTAGCTGTCTAGGCTGCTTGCTTGGTTTAATACTGAGGAAAAGACCTTTTCACTTGCTTCCCCCAAGTTACCTGTAGTAATTGGGTTTGAATGGCCCATTTTTATTGAGTCCCAGATATTTTGCTTGGTCATCTGTCAGCTCTGTCAGGTGGGCATCAAATGACGGCAGATGCAAGCTGGCGACGTACTCATCTAGGAAGAACAAAACGAGAATGCAACACTTTTGAAAATATGCCTCTGGGGTATAATCTCCCCCTACCTATTTTCATTTGATGTTTTTGGGGAAGAAGACAATGAATGGAATAACTTTGAAAAAATCCACAACTTAAAATATTCACTTAGTAAGAAAAACCTGAAAGCTGACTTTCTGGCAGGGAACTTCTCTCAGTACATCCAAGTGTGTTTGGAAAGCCATTTATCAGGGGGACAAAAGGCAGTGGAGTTATATCTTCTTATCCTTCTTTGGCAAAGCTTTTGGATTCACCTCAGTGCTAACATGTCACATACGATTCCCACCTTCCCGCAGCAACCTCTTTAACTAAATTATAGCCAAATTACACATCAAAATGGACACAAGTTCAAAAAAGCCTTGTGTCATTAACACTTATCTAGGATAAGATCCATAAAGGCCTCAAATCTTAGAATCATGGAGTTGTCAGGTAGTTTGCACAAATTTGTTAGTTTTCTATGGATAAGCTTCTCTGACTTTTATGATTATGTCTTTTTAAAAAAACTAATATGAGATACGCTATTAGAAGAGACATGAATAAGAAGAATTTTAGCTTTAGGAGGTCAGAGATTTTGGGCCAAGGAGAGGTGGGGACCACTGTGCAGAAAGATAAAGGATAAGCGATGATGTATTACATCACACGAACATAGTGTGGTTTGTCCTGTTGAATGAGAGGAGGTCAGGTAGGAAGTCATCTGCATTTCTGCACAGAGAATGGACAGTACAACCTGTCTGTGTTTCTGTTCCTCTCATTTTTGTTCACAACTCAGCTGTGCTAAGAAGCTTATTGAATTTCATAAGCCTATTTAGAATAAGAGCATCTACCCTAAACCACTGTGCTAAGCACTATTAGTCACTAGCATAATTCTTACTGCAATTCTGCAGTGTATGTAGTATTCTTCTCACTCGACTGACCAACAACCTGAAGCTCATGGAGATTAGGACTTAAGTCAACACACAAGTACTAAAATAGGAATTAAAACTCTAAGTTCAATGCTCTCCATGAAAGTCATTTTACCAGACCCTACAGCTAGGGATCAACATAGGTTTCTACTGTTTTTTACTCACCCATTTTCTTAGGAAGCAAGTATACATCCTGTTTGTATCGCCCCTCAGGTGCATTATAGAGTTCTATCAGTGCCAAAGCCTAAGTTGGGAAAAGAGGGCCAAAAAATACAAAAATTCTTAGATAAAAATAAAGCTAAGTTTAACAGGGTTTTGGGTAAGTACTCTAGTGATCTACTATAGTCTAGTGACAGCACCTAGGACTTTGTCTGTGATAAAGGTTAACACTGTAAGATTTGTTGGTGTGTTAGTTCAGTTTCTAGAACACATATTTTCAACTAAAACAGCCAAGACAAACAGACACAAATAATACTTAGTGACTCTTTTCTGTACTTGAGAAAGCCTAAGTCTCAAGAACTCTACATAAAAACAGAATAGCCCCATTCAATGGAACTCTGATCTACCCCCAGTTCCACAATTTGCAGTGTAGGGTACGCAGCCATTTTGTCACATACCTGTGTTGTAGCTGTGATGGACAGAACAAAGGTGGGAACTGTGGAACAGCTCAAATTGAGCAGACGACCCTGGAAAGGTTAAGAGGAAACCTTGGGATGAGCTAGTCTCTCTTTGTCTTAGATTCCAAGTAAAGCCAATGCAGGAAAGGACTTTATACCCTCCTAATCTCAGCTGGAAGAAGAATTACAGGTGCAAATTAGGACTCTAGGTTTTATCCTCTTTTCTACAACTCTGAGTCTGAAAGGTTGAATAATGATCTGTGGTCAGGAAATAGTACTGTTTTTAGTAAAAAGTAGACTTTTTTTTTTGAGTGACTGTTTTGAGGACCAGCCCATTTGAGAAATATACATCTGTCCAAAGACAGAATCAGAGAAACACAGGCCCAGTCTTTTTTCTCTACCACCCCTCCTTGCCATGGATCTAACTATACTGCTTGAGTGGCTGTCAGAGTCCTTCTGTGTGTACCTCTGCCAGGAGGACAACGCGTTTGCCATCTGGCCAGATGACATGGTCCACTTGAGAACGTACTCGCTCCCACGTCAGCTCTGGGGTGCGGAGGCTGGTCTAAAAGGAAGAAGGCACAGTTGACCAAGGCTAAAATAGAAAGTAGAAGAACAACGCTAGCAACAAATGAGAGAAGCCTTACCACATCAATTTCTGTGTTGGAGTGGCCCATATTGCATACGATACAACTGTTTTTCATGCGGTCCAAGTGCTCTCGTGTCACTACATTCTTATTTCCTAAAAGTTAAGATGAGTGGCTGACGAAAAAGACGTCGTCAGAAACAAAGGCACTGACAGGCTTTCAGTTAGAATGTGGGAGAAAGGAGTTTTGCTGTCATTAAAGAACACGTATACTTTGTGAGAAAAGTGCCTAACTCTTAATAACAGCTCCTTAGGCTCAGTTATCAGGTTTTAAGATCAAACAAGATAAAAATGTCACCAGAGGAAAAAGGCTCTTTACTCTGGAAAATCTTAAGGTTCTGTCAGCTTACTCAAAGGTCTGAGACCTTTATACTGAGCACAGGTCTTACTTTCTTTGAAAATCAGTCAGACCACTTCCATGATTTAAACTCTGACTTAACACTCCTCTAGGCACACCAAAGCGTCAATGCTTACCTGTGCAAGTTATTACGACATCAACTTGCCGGATGACTTCATTTAGCTTTACCACCCTGAACCCATCCATGCTGGAAGAAAAGGAAGGAAAACTGTGAGTAAAGCCAGGAGCAGTGTGAAGGAAGCTGGTCACAAAATGAGACAAGACCCCCTTGTAAAGTCAGATCTGAAGCTATCTCACAGGGATGGAAAGTGATAAGCTGTGCTAAACCATATACACTGGCCTCTTCAGAGTCCCCAGGACTCCATTCAGGAAGGGGAAATGCCAAGAGGTTCTAGGAGAACCCGAAGGTTAGAGAGAGGGTAACAGAGAAATTCTAACCTTCTCTTCCTCTAGGAGATTTCTGCAAAAATGATCATTATAATAAATCAAGAACTCTCAAAAACAAAGTACCTGGAGTGAATCTAAAAGTAGTATAACATTGTTCTTACCAGGCCTGCAGAGCACAGATGGGGTCAATTTCTGTGATGTAGACAATTGCCCCAAGGGCCTTGAGAGCAGCACAGCAACCCTTTCCTACCTGCCAAACATAAGAAAGGTCAGGGTGTCAGGTTCATTAAGGCATGGATATGGGGGTAGGCAGGTTCTTTGGGAGACAGGAATTAATCTTCATGAAGTCATCAATTACGTAGTGAGCACCTACCTGCAGGGATGCTCAGACCCTGAGATTATGTTGTGAACATCAGAGAGGTAATTTAGCAGACATGTCATAGCAAGGGCAGGGACTTTGGATAAAAATGTTATCATTAAGGAAACAAGACCTGGTAAGAGCAACTTGCTTTTAGTAACCTTTAATTTCTTATTTCAGAAAAACCTGTTACCTCTCACTTAAGATACATCTACTCAGGGACAGCCTAGCAGCTGAGAAACTCCTGTGGGTCAATTGCTGAAGACAAGAGAATATCCTGTAACCTACTCCAGTTGAGAGTTATTGAACTACATGCCTCTTCAGATTCTACCCTTCATTCTATTGTAAGTCATCTCTGGAGCTAAAATGCTATATATTCACTTGAAATATATCTCAGTAAAGGTTATTACTGTAATGGGAGGGAACTGATGCTGAAATTCCATTTCATAAGAAAACTGGTAAAACCTGAAAATTCAATTCACTCTGCATGTCTCTATTCAGGATGTGAATAAAGGACTTTTGTTATTGTTTTGAGATATATTATTTAAAAATTTAAAACCCTGCATAAGTGATTCTAGATCAACAGTACAAGCCTCCTTCACCCAATATTTCTAGTAAGTCTGAGAGAATAAAGGGACTAAGGTACAGCTGTTTACCTCACCATAGCCACACACCACCACTTGCTTCCCACCAAACATCACATCTGTGGTCCTCTTCAGGCTGTGGAAACAGACAAGGGCTCAATTCAAAATATTAGTAGCTCAAATTCAGTCCCTCTGCATAAAGTTAAGTGTGGGACAATGCCGCTGAGAACTTCCACTGGAAACTGGCTGAGCTCAATATGAAGTCACCCCTCCAGCACACTTTTAAAGTCAAAGGAAGACCACGGGCCAAGACCAGAATGATAAATTCACACTGTAACCCAACCCAGTACCCTTTAAGTTTGAATATATATACATTTCAACCTACCCATCCAAAATGGATTCTCGGCAGCAGTACAAATTATCAAACTTCTGTTTGGTAACAGAATCATTGACATTCATGGCAGGAACACAGAGCTTCCCAGCTTTGGAGAGCTGATACAGCCTAGAGGGAGAAGAGGCCACAAAAATAAAAACCAAGTTAGCTGGCAAAACATAATATCTGGCAAAATCTGCCTAATTCTCAAGTTCCGTGCCACCCTCCCCAGTCTTATTTATTGGCTATGGACATTGGTAAACACGATTCTTTTCATTTTTTTCCTCCCCCTACCTTTTTCTTTTGAAAGGAAAAAAAAAAAAACTCCCCTTTTCAACTGAAGAAATTTACTTCTCTTCCATAGAAGAAATGTTATTTTCTTAAGCCAGCATTTCTCAATCTTTAAAAACCCATGCTCATTTCTGATAAGCAAAGATTATTAATGATTCTGATACGGTTCCCTGTGTGTGAACGCAAGTGTGTATGTAAGCAAGCAAGTGCAATGTGCCTTTAACTGAGAACACTTTCACGTATCTTTTAGGTATTCCAACAAGCCAAAAATATTTTGCCCAGTAGTATTATTTTTTGTAGTACATGCAATGTGTAGTTTTACAATAGGATTGTTTTCATGTTTTAAATATGAAATTATAATACAATATTGAATACAGTTTTTCAAGATACAATCACTCCCTACCCCTCATGCCCAAACACTACTTAAGAATCATTCAGTGGAATAAACGGGAGAGAATGCGTGAATTAGAACCTGAAATAATTTCCTTCTAGGGTCGACTTGATTTTCAAAAGTAAAAACACGTAAGTTTTTATCTAACGAAGATACTCCCACTTAGTTACTACAAGTTTGAAACACAGCCCTGAAGCCTAATGGACACTAGGAGAAGTTGCTGAGGCAAGGACACAAGGGGCAGCTACTCCAGAATCTGTTACCTGTGAACACCAGTCACGCTCTCTTCCACAATGCCTCGGATCTTCTTAAACACGTTTGGATACTTCTTATAAACCCAGTGGGTTAAGTCTCCCCCATCATCCAGGATCTATAGAACAGCCAGAAGACTTCTATGGGCATTCAGGCTGCTAGAGCTGGGGGGAACTTTGAACCCACTTTCTGCACTAGTAAGAGAGCCCTATATGTTTTGGAAGAGCACTCCTTGCAGCTCCTTAGAGCAGGCTTAGACAGTGCAAATATAGTCGAGTTTGTTGGTGTAAAATGGCTAAAAGGAATCCTATCTTTGTTCTAGACTACAGTGAAGAATATTAGGCTAATCACAGACTCATTTTTAGTCTAGAGTCTTGAAATACATAGCCCCTTTGAATGCAAAAGGAGAGCTGGGGCAAGAAGGAAAGAAACCAGAATCCTATTCCAAAGAGGTAGCACATTATTTCCTTCTTCTTTGTTCTGTTGTGTTTGAGCGACATGTGTTTGGCTAGTCTTACCCTTCCCCCACTTTTTCATTCGGTACACAGACTTGCTCTGAATAGGTATCAAGCTAAACACTGCAGCAACGAAGTCAGTGCATGAGACCAAACATCCAAAACATATTTAGGGAGCCATGCTTTGAGGGAAAAAAAGGAAATAAATCTCTTGTCAAAGTGTAGGATGGATATACATTATTACCATGTTGGCCTGCCACCCGTCCATGTTCACACAGCGGTCAATACACCACCAGAAGTCATCTTCTGACTCGCCCTTCCAAGCAAACACTGCAACTCCTATAGAGACAGAAAGAAAGAAGTCAGCTGATTATTCCTTTGAAAAATGTGCTACACCAATGCCGCTTTCTCAGATTCCTATGAAGAAAAAAAGGAACTATCCCAGAAAGGAAAAAACTTAAGAAATGTCAAAGTACACATATGTAGCTCATATATTTTTAGAAATTACTTTGGTTAAGAAATTAAGGAATTTTTGTTTTTAAAAGTATTTTATGGCTCGGCATGGTGGCTCGTGCCTGTAATCCTAGCACTTTGGGGGGCCAAGATGAGGATTATTTGAGTCAAATAGAATTTGAGACTAGCCTCAGTCAGCAACATAGTGAGACCCTTTCTCTAGAAAAAAAATACAAAAAAAATTAGCCAGGCATGGCAATGCACTGGTAGTCCCAGTTACTTGGAAGGCTAAGGCAGGATGATCACTTAAGTCCAGAAGTTTGAGGTGGGAGTGAGCTATAATGACACCATGGCACTCTAGTGCAAGCAATAAACCGAGACTCTTATCTCCAAAAAAGGCATTGTGAAGCCTAAAATGTTACTCTCTTTGGGTCACTTTATATTTACAACCCGAAGGAGATAAAATGAAATGGGAATCACTGTAAAGTTGTTCACTAGAGCATTATTTATGTAAGTAAACATCTTGAAACAATTTAAATGTTCCACATTAGGAAACAGTGATATAAAATTGCATAAGCATATTAATGAGCATTAAAAATGATGCTGTCTAGTTGGGCACTGTGGCAGGTGCCTATAGTCCCAGCTACTTGGGAGGCTGAGGCAAAAGAATCTCTTGAGCCCAAGAATTTGAAGTTGCTGTAAGCTATGATGCCATGGTTCTCTACTGAGGGTTACAAAGTGAGACTCTGTCTCCAAAAAAAAAAAAAAAAAGATGCTGTGAAAATCTTCAGTTACATGGAAAACTACTGAAAATGTTTTATAGATTATTAACCTGTATATATACTAAGAATTATTTCATCATTGGAAAGCAGATGGAAAAAAGGGAAAAATTTATCAAATACTATCTCTGTGCAGTGGAACTGTGAATTTTTTTTTTTTTGAAATTTCTAAATTTTCTGCAATGAACACTTACCAAAAAATAAAACAAAAAAAATCCCCAAGTGAAGTTGCTTTCTGAGAATCCTGGGAAGATGAGAAGTCCTCAAAGCAACTTTGATTTTCTTCTGAACATAGTCACAATAAAAATTATGTTTAGTAAAAGTCATCGGTAGCCCATATATTTTCAGTGCCATATTAAATACCAAACTATTTAGCAAACTATTGATATAAAAGGCATTTCTTACTTGTGGTCTCTCTCAAAAATGGCAAGACTTCTGGTGAAAAGAGACCCAATAAGCTCACATTTACATAGCTTATACAGTTTAATATTCTTCTTTGTTAGAACTGGGCATTTTCCCATGTCATTAGATTGTTTTCAAAGATCTTTTTTTCTTTGGCTGGGGCTGGGTTTGAATCCACTACCTCTGGCCTATGGGGCTGGCGCCCTACTCCTTTGAGCCATAGGCGCTACCCTCAAAGATCTTTTCTTTTCTTGCAGTTTTTGGCCGGGTCTGGGTTTGAACCCACAACCTCTAGCATATGGGGCCAGTGCCCTACCCCTCTGAGTCACAGGTGCTGCCCCTCAAAGATCATTTTTAATGACCACATAATATTCCATCATGCAGGTAGACCTTAATTTTATTATCCATTTTCTTCCTATTGATATTCTTATTACCTTTCAAATTGTATAGTCCCTAGACATAAACAACACCGTAAAGACAATATACTTAGATAATTATTTTAGGCTAAAGTTGCTGGAAAAAACAGAACTTACCAGCCTCAGCCAGTGCTGCAGCCACTTCATTCTGAGTTGAGTAGATGTTGCAAGCAGACCAGCGGCACTGAGCCCCCAGGGCACAGAGTGTCTCAATCAACACCTGTGTGGATGTGTAGGAAGACAGGGTGAGGAAGAGGAGGGCCACTTGGGAGTGGGGAGCAAACCTCAGTAAGAAAAGAATACCCATCAATTCTGCAGCAACAAGTGCCACACTGGAAAGTAACAAAAGGGTGGATGTCATTAAGATGGCACACTGGTATTTATACCCAAAAGATGGGTTCCTAAAAGTCTTAGTAACATTTTAATAACAACCATATTTTTGCAAATCTAGATCTTCCTAGGTCAAGTTTGCTCAAAGTGGGTTTACTTATACAAATAAAAGCAGAAAACCCAATTACTGTGTAACAGGAAGATCCCATCTAAAGTCAGCATTTGGAGGTTGGCTAGCTAGAGAAGGAAAAGGAAAAAACAACAACCAAACCCTGCTTCGTTCTTCCTCTTATAAGAAGCCCTTCCCTTTTTTTTACAGCAAACTCACCGCTGTCTGGGCCGTGATATGTGTACAGCCCACTATTTTAGCACCAGCCAAGGGCTTCTCCCCCTGAGCACGTTTCCTGAGTGAAATCAGAGCAGACATGTCTGTGAAAGAACAGAGGATTTGAGCTAGGTCTGCACTAGCAGTATCACATTTCCTGCCCCAGCAGCATCTGGGGCCAGTCTGGATCTGTTGAGATATGGTAAGACGAGTCAGAGAAACTATAAACATATTTCCATGATGATCTGGCAGCTTCAACAGCAGTGCAATAATACAGAGTTGTCATACAACCATCTAGAATTTCTCTTCTTCCCCTGCTTCAGCTTTATATCCAGAAGACTGAACAGAGAATGAAGTATATACTCAAAACTGATCAAAATGGAGGGTGAATCTCACCATTCACTTGGGAGGAGAGGAAAGTAGTTATGGCATTGGCTAATGGACTCATGTATCAGACCAGGAAGAAAAGACTTCACCCTCAGCAGAACCCACTAGCTTCTGTTTTCTATGCTGCCTTACCCTATCCTGTCAGTTTGTTTGGTTTTTCTACTCTCAGTACAGAACACACCCTCCACATGAAGACAAAAAAAGGTAAAAAACACCTTACTGGGGGCAGGGTGGGATAGAGAAACCATGATTTTACCTATTGTCAGTCACTTTTGCTCTGCTCCAGCAGAGGGTGCTCAGAACTAAACAAGATCCTAGGTCACCACATCCTTAGCTTTAAACCTCCCACGCCAGCTGCTTCTGGAAAATCTGGATCTCTGTGATTGACAGCTCCAGTAAGATCCCACATAACTAACTACCACGTAGTGATCAAGAACTTGCTGATTCTGCAGGGTATATCTTTGAATATGGTATCAGGAAGGAGGAAAAGAGAAACTATCCCATGTGTAATTACCACACACTGAGAAGAGGAAGGGAGAAACTAAGAACAAAAATCTTTTTTCTACTCTTTTTTTAGAGACGGAGTCTCACTATGCTACCCTCCTCCGTAGAGTGATGTGGTATCACAGCTCACAGCAACCTCAAACTCTTGGGCTTAAGAGATTTTCCTGCTTCAGCCTCCCTAGTAGCCAGGACTACAAGTACCCGCCACAACCCCCAGATTTTTTTTTGTTGCAGTCGCCATGTGTTTAGGTGGCCCGGGCCAGATTTGAACCCACCAGCTTCAGTGTATGCAGCTGATGCTGCAACCACTGTGCTACAGGCACCTACTTTTTTTTTTTTTTTTGAGACAGAGTTTCACTTTGTCACCCTAGATAGAGTGCCATGGTGTCATAGCTCATAGCAACCTCAAACTCTTGGGCTCAAATGACCCTTTTTTGCCTCAGCCTCCAGAGTAGTTGGGACTACAGTTGCCGGCCACAATATCTGACTATTCTTTTTCTTTTAGAGACAAGGTCTCTCTCTTGTTCAGGCTGGTCTCAAATTCCTGAGCTCAAGCAATCCACCTGCCTCAGCCTCCCAGAGTGCAAGGATTACAGGAGTGAGCCTCCACACCCAGCAATGAATAAGAATCTTGAAGCTCAAGCTTCATATATAAAGAGGTATTTATCCAAAAGTCCAAGAAAGTACCTTTTTCCAGGATACTTTCAAGTTGGCTTTCAGGCCCTAAGTTGTTGTGGAAACTGATAACCAGGAAAATGGCTGCTTCTGGTCCTCTACCCATTCCTTTTCTTTACCTTGCTCTGCAATCTCAATCTCTCGGCGTCCAAATTCTGCCTGCTTGATGTTCTTCACGCAGAAATTGCTGCTGCCCTTGGAGTTGGTTTGCTGCTTCTCTCGGGGAGAAACCTCATCATCAGAGCTATCTGTGTAGGATGCAGCTGGAGCCAGGGAAAAAATGAGGATAGAAAAGCCTCAATCGCCCCAACTCCATAAAGTACAGTTCCCAATTTAAGTGAACACTCTTTTTTTTTTTTTTTTTTTTAGAGGTAGTCTTACTTTATCACCCTCGGTAGAGTGCCATGGTGTCAGAGTTCATAGCAACTTCCAACTCCTGGGCTTAGGCGATTCTCTTGCCTCAGCCTCCTGAGTAGCTGGGACTAAAGGTGCCCGCCACAACACCTGGCTATTTAAGTGAGTACACTCTTAATTGGAGCTACCTTCTTGGTCCCTCCCAGTTCTACTCCTCTAGGCTCTAAAGGATGGTATGGAGGAAACTGATTGTGGATCTTCTAGTGTTGCAGCTCTTTTGCCCACCCTAACAATACTGTGCCATTAGTGCCTGTGATAGGAGTCACAGATCCTAATCCTGAAGCAACTATAGTCACCCCAGATAATAGAGGCACTTGTTCCTAATCTGGATTGGAACTAGACCTGACAACAACGGAAGAATAATTTAGGGCAGAGAAGGAATGCTATTTCTACACATCACTGGTTCTCAAACTCATACATCTATCAGAATCACATGGAAGGTTTGTTAAAACATACATTGCTAGACTCCATGGCTAAAGTTTTCCATGTGGTGGGAGGTTGGTATCTGGTAGTACCCAAGAATTCACACTTCTAATTAAGTTCCCAGGTATTGCTAATGCTGCTGGTTAGAGGACCACACTTTGCAAAACATTGATATACATGGTAGATGAAAGGGATAACAGTCTTACAAGGGATTGTATAGTAAGTTGTGTGTAGGGAATAGAGCAGAAAGAAAGGGCACATAAAGCAAGTAGTTTGGGTTCTATTGCCAGCCTTGGAGAAGTCTGTCAAGATGATCAACTTTTAAAAACAGCTTTGGGCCAGGTGTGGTGGCACATACCTGTGATCTTAGCACTTTGAGAGGCTTGAAGCCAGGAGTTTGAGATCAGCCTGGGCAACACAGCAAGACCCTGGCTCTACAAAAAATTAAAAAATAAGCCATGCATTGGTGGCATGTGTACCTGTAGTCCTAGCTACTCAAGAAGATGAGCCAAGAGAATTACTTAGATTTAGGGATCACAGTGAGCTGTGATTGTGCTACTGTACTCCAGTCTGGGTTACAGAGTAACCAAATAACAACAAAACAAACCACCCCAGCTTCTCATAAAGGCTAAAACTATCCCTCTGATATGCAAGAGGATATGTAACAATCATCACTCCTTACTTCCCAAATCACTTCTTTCCTCTCTGAATTTTCCTCATTACTGTTTCTGCCAGTGTACCAGGTCTCTCTGACTTCCACCTGTATACGTAGGTCCTCCTTCTGTCCAGCTACTATTACAAATACTACTAAAGGTTATGTTCCCCACTTTGACAATTTAACTCTACCATTAAGCTTTATAAAAGGCTCTCATAGGTTTCTGTAACATGGCCATCAAGATCTTTGAAGACTTCTTATAAAGCCTTTTTTATTCATTCTAACTTTCTTCCTTTTATAATTCAATTTTTCAAAATTAATTTTTCTTTTTCTCAGTTATAATTAGCTTGCTCGTTGCCCACAGCCTTTTTTATCTCTCATTCTATGAAACCTTTTCATTTATGATAGCCATTACACTTGGAACTATTTCTTGCACTTATGCCCACAGTAAGCCCATATATTCATTTATGTCAGTAGTTAACCCTATACACCACTGTTTGTTCTTATCTTCCTATCTTGTCTATATTGGGTTATAAGTGGCACAAGGGAGAAAATAAGTTTCTTTTTAATTGTTTTTTTACATTTTTTATACCTCAAGAACAGTCTTTAATCTTAATAGAATGCAAATGATATTCTGGCAAAGAACAATGAGTGGCTTTTGGTACAAATCTCTTCACTGACATTAATAGCCGTCTGTGATCTTGGGCATGCCTTTTAGTCTGTTAACAACAATTCTTCTTCTTCTTCTTCTTTTTTTTTTTTTTGAGACAGAGTCTCACTCTGTTGGCCAGGCTAGAGTGCCACGGCTTCAGCCTTGCTCATGGCAAGCTTAAACTCCTGGGTTCAAGGGATCAGCCTCCCAAGTAGCTGGGACCACAGACACTTGCCATAATGCCTGGCTAATTTTTCTATTTTCAGTGGAGATGGAGTCTCACTCTTGCTCAGGCTGGTCTCAAACTACTAAAGCTCAAGTGATCTGTCATCTCAGCCTGCCAGAGTGCTAGATTATAAGTAGAAGCCATTGTACCTGGCCAACAATGATTCTTCAATTGAATAATGGGAGAGTTGTATATCAGAGGCCCCTAATGTTTTCTCCAGTATTTAATTCCTAAGATTGTAAATCCTTTTCCATGCTAATTTTTTAATATCCTCTCTATAGATGGGGGAAGGGCATAATTCAAGTTAAAAAAAGACTTTTCTTACAGAGAGCTAACATAGGAGGGGAGAACTAAAATGAAATAGAGTTGGAGTCACATCACAGCAGTCTGAATCTTTCCTATTCCATGAAAGGAAAGGGGAGGTTATTTCAACATAAAGAATAATCTAGTAAATAAAAGGAACCAAAATACTAATTTTTACTGTTACAATTTAAGCAGTCTTGGGCACAGGAAAGAAATAGATAGATGGCAATACGTATATTCCTATGTATGTTTTCTGAGTCTTAAGTAAATCCACAGGGTATATTTTATACAAAGAAATTATGCTTCAAAGTATACTTCTTTTTCAAGGTCAGTTTGTCAGTCAAAACAGCATTGATTCTCTCCCTTTGAAACATGGGTGGATCAATGTGGGAAAGGAAACTGGCCCAGTACTACCAACTGGACACTGGCCACTGGCCACAGACCACACACAGAGATGGTCAGTCTTCAGATGACAAAAGCTTCCCCAGCTATAAGCCTGGCTGCGAACACTACCATTGCCCAGGCACTAACAAATAGCTTTCAACAAAGAGCGACAGTCTTAACAGGAGGTATTTTCAGAGTCTGGATGAGTGAAGCACAATAGGCAGCAGACAGGGAAGAGACAGCAGAGAAGACATGGAGTTTGCTCATACCCACCTGAACTATAGCTGTCCGTGGAGGACTGTGAGATGGAGCGAGACAGAGATCTTCGGCCGGTCTTTGTGGGGAATTTGGTGAACTCCTGCATGTCATCAGCAAACTGGATTTGCTATAAAAGAAAGACAAAAGTTAATTTTTACAAGGGAATTCTATGAAATGTTCCATTTTTTAAGGCCATATATTATCTTCCCTAAAAGCCACAAGTTTCCTACTAAGCCCTCAACTCTCCTACCAGAGATGAGGAAAAGGCAGAAGCTACTGTCTCTTCCCATTTCAACAGGATTTGGGGAGGGGGCAGGGATGAGTTAAGACCTAATTTCTTTTAGCATTTGTCCAATTTTACAAATCTTTCTCACATTCCACAAAGTTGTCTTTCATTTATAACTTTAACTCATTAAACTCTTTACCCTTCCTCCTAACTCTTTCAAAAAACCTTGTGGTGCTTCTTGGCTTTTTTGGTTTTTATTTTCAGAGTATTCTCTTGTAGCACGTTCTTATTCTAAAGATGACAATCATCTTGCTTTCTGAAAGAATATGAAGAGATGCCTGGAAATGATAATGGGCATTAGTTCACTAATACTGAGAGCCCAACCATAAGTCTATGCTTTCCAAAGCCAATGTAGAACTTCTATACCCAGCAAAAATTTAAAATACCAGAATACAATGATAAAGAAAAATTGAAAAATCCACATCCACCACAGTAAATTCCAACTCAGCATAACTTAAAGGAAAGAGAAAAGGACTTGAATAAGCTGGATGGTTTGAGAATCTGAATTAAGATTCTCCCCACAATCTAAATTTGACAAAGTTCCCATGAAGAATCCATTAAGTCTTCAGCAAAATATATCTGCAAATGTACACTATTACAGATTAAAATCTCTACATAATGCTAGCAACATGGTACAGCCATGTTGCAAGCCAGAACAGCAAACTACCTATTACACAGCTGCAAAACCTCCCCTTCCTCTATCACATGAACTTTCAGCCAGGGTAGCACCAGCTTGCTGTATCAGAATCAGGCTGGAGTGTGTATCCTGGACATAAACAGCTAACGCAAACAAACTGAAAACTGAATTAGCAGAACTCCACAGGTAATGAAGCAGTAATCAGGGGAACAAAAGTTTGTATTTTCAACTTTGTATCTAGCATGGTTCATATCAAGAATAAAAGCAGAGCCCAGTCACGCAGTGACAGCCACAGATACTATTTGTATCATAGGCGCAAGAGAAAAAACCTGGAAGTACTTCTATTTAAAACTTATCCGGTTCAACATCAAGTGGGCAAGCATTTTCTAAGCTAGGAGCAGAGTCCACAGACTGTTTTACTGAGTCTAAGAACAGTTCCTAAAGACATGGGAGGGTAAGAGCTACACATCCTGGCATCTAGCCCAGGGTCTTATACACATAAGAAGGCTTTCATTATGTATCTGTAGAATAAATGAACCTTTCAAAGTCCTTTCTTACACTATAAGATGAAGTTAATCAAGCTTCAAAGATGACTAAATAATGAAGACTCAAGCTAAACCACATATACTGTATAAGAACTTAATTAACAAATATCTTTGTACATGCATCCAAAACAGCTTTTTTAAGTTTCCATGCTAAAACTTTAATTTTTAAATAGCTTAAATATCAAAAGAGCTACCTTTAAAAAAAAAAAAGTCATTGAGATGGCTGTAGGTCAGCGTTTGCCCTTCTAGGTAGAATTTCCCACTGCACGCTCACATGACTTCCTCAATCAGCAAAGCTAGTTTTACTGAAGAGATTAATCCAGGACCAAGGTAATGACTTTCAACCCAGGATGTTATTTTGGTGGTGGAAAAACTCACAGTTAAGAGACCATCAACACCTTTGTTGTTATTGTTGAGACAGTCTTCCTCTGTTGCCCCAGGCAGAGTGCAATGGCATCATTTTAGTTCACTGTAATCTCAAACTCTAGCATTTAAACTCCAAAGTAGCTGAGACTACAAGATTAGGCCATGACGTCTGGATAATTTTTCTGTGTTAAGACAGGGGTCTTGCTCTTGTTCAGGCTGGTCTCCAGGCCTTGGCCTACCGGAGTGCTAGGATGACAGGCCACAACACCCTGCCCCATCAATGCCTCTTAACACTTGCTATAAAAGAGGCAGCCCTTCCTCTACCAGCTTTTTTGCTGCTGGCATGGGCAGACAATTCAGAAGCTAGTCTCCTCTCATGACTGTGGATTCCTTCCCGTTTATCTTTTTCTTTTTCAAAAGGCTCTGGGTATGTTCCCAGATACCACCTATGTGGAAGGTAAGGTGGGCGGGGGGGAACTGCAATAACACTTGCAGTTTTTTAGATAAAAAATAGAGAGGTGGCTGTGGCAAGACAGAATGTTTCTTCAGCAACTTAAGTACTTAATAGTCATAATCTCTTGTATTAATAAAGCTCATGAGAACCTAAAAGCTTAGCAAAATCTTTTCCATCTAAAAATATTAGACTGTGTTGCAAGCAGTTTACTAATCTGTATGGTGTTCCTGCTACCCCATCTCTCAAATAATGAGTATGGTCCATATTTGAAGTGGGTGGAACATTAAGTCATAACATGGATGGGTGGCTGAATTACCTTTGCAGCTCCTTGATATTTTCACTGCTTATAAGGTGGCCCCAAGACACAAAGATGGACAATAACCTCATCTTCTCTTCTACCCCAAACGACATGCTAAACAGAACCTCTACCAAAACTGCTACTGTGAAATGCTCAGCCAGTTTCTCCAGGCCTGCTAGCCGCACAGGTTGTATTCACACCTAGTAGCTATTTTCCTCTGGAGTGTTGTTCACTTTTACTTTGTAAATATACTGTGCCAATTGCTATCCAGTGAAACCAAATCTCAATTGCAGCCTTGTGATTGTGTTGAACTCACTGCATTTAAGTAAAATATAATAATTTGGGTAAAAAGAAAATAAAAAGGTGAATGCAAAGGTGTTTTGTTTATATTAATTCCTATCATCATGCTTTCTTGCAATCATTGTGTATTAATTGTCATGCTTTTGTGTTTCTTCAAATCTAGATCTATAAGGAATACTTAGCCTAAATATAATGTAGGGGTGGGAAGGGGAGGAGAGGAAAGGAGTTAAGATGACTGAAATCCAAAAAGTACCTTAAAGTCAAAAAGTTTTATGTTAAAGAACTCCTTTGTGGTTGGTTATTCATCACCCATAAAAGGTCTTACCCACAACTGAATAAGCACCAACCAGTGTTCCATTCTTGAACAGCACATCTGAGAAAGTCTAGAAGGTCCGAATGACCCATTCTTCAAACAGCACACTCAAATACAGAAGTCTACGTGCTGTACTTAAAAAACTCAATTAATTATCAAGCCAGGCGAATGTACTATTTTAAAGCAACTCTTCAAATAGCTTAGCAGCTACAATGGTTGACTTTATTCCATGTGATATGAGAATGGCAATGAAAAGCTCCAGTGAACAAATAATTTGGGATACAGCATAACCACCATCCAGTAATAAGTCTGGTGACAAGAGTCAGCTGAAAAGTCAAATACTGCTAAACAACCAAGAACCCAGTGCTATTCCAGGAAAGTCTGATGCAAGGAAATATGGTCCCTTAAAATCTGTAGATGTGTTCTGAGCCACAGTTTAATGATAATGCAAATGGCTCTGTCCATGGAATTTCACTGCTCCTTCAGGAACACGCTAAATATTATAGTCTTATCTGGATATTGTTTAATGTAGGCCTCCAAATATCAGAGGCTAGGCTAGTTACTTATTAAATTTTATTTATTTAAAATCAGCATGTTAAATAAAATTTCTTAATATATTCAGACTTACATATTTCTTATACCAAGAAATTGGTACTTATTGTTATTTAACATGCTGAGCTAATAGCTTTTCATTTCCTCAGAAAGGTTTCCTCCCAAGGGTAAAGAGCTAGGCTCAAAGGAAAACAGCAATTATTAGGAAAACAAATCATTAAGAAAGCATACCTTAGGGGTGAGTAATAGTCTTTCTTACCACTAAGGAATGTATGAAGAGCTAGTATCCCCTCTTCTATTACTCTATTGATTTCCTGGGACATTCCAAACTTTATATATTCTGCCTCATTATCTCCTCTAGCATACTGTGCGTAGAGATTTTTGTTTAGAAATTATGGGCAGCATATTTCTTAGCTTACACTTAACAACTAAGCAAAAAAGTAAAGAGCTAGAAATTTTAACAAAGTCAATTACTAAGCAGTGTGCTAGAACACTTTCCAAGATTCCTACATATTTTCTAAGCCCTTTCACACGTCTTCTGACTAATACATTCTTTCTTCTACAGATTCTACTCAGCCATTCCCTTTGCAGAGGAAAGGAAGAGCATATGGCTGCCTGAACAATCTTTTCTTGACATTTACCAGCGATCAGTCTGATTTCCCATTTCAGATGATCCAAAGTTAACAATAACTACCAATTTCTTGGTATAAGAAATATGTAAGTCTGAATACCCTTCATCTCAATTAGATAAGAGAAGTTTTCCAAAGAAGGAGATTTCCTTCATAACATGTTGCCTTCATATACACCCACCAGAAAACTTATCTCAGGGGAATCAATCTCAGGCCAGAGTGGAATCCACAGCCACCTTCAGTCACTTCTTCCATTCCCTAGTGCAGAAACCAGTCTTCTGAGACTCAGCAGGTTTTGGCTGCTCCCTTCCCTCCTTTCCTATCTCAAGTTGCTTAAGTTCTCAGCCTCCCCAGATGGGGACTAAGTTTCTGGGAGGGGGGTGGGGGAGGAGGCGTGGTGGCAGGCTGACTAATCACAGCACATATCACCTTTCCCCACTCTACCCGGCTCTGTGTCTGAACAGTAACAGGATATAACACACACACGTTGCTAGAATCCAATTCCAGTTAGAAGAAATACTCCTTTCTAAGTGGGACTCAACTTGATTGCTAGTCCATGCTGATGAGAGGAAGGGGTGAAGCAATACCAACCCCCATGCTACTGAGTCACTTAAAAGGTAAGGAACTTGAAAACCTCTACCGAGAGTGGTTTTACCCTTGACAGCTATACCCCCTCTCTTCCTGTGAAACAAAACCCTTCACTGGCTTTCTATTATTGTCTGAAGTGCTCTAGTTGATATGAGTGATCTAGGCCTCCCAAATAGAGGTACAATTAAAAGATAAAAAAAAAATGGTAATAAGTAGCAAAGGGCTTCCTAATATTTTGAAAATCACAGTTTACAACAGAATGTAGCACACATCCAGATTATGTGTCAATGCCTATTTAGCTATCTACCTGTTCAATTACCAGACCTAGAACCAACCATTTCTCTAAGGCAGTAGTTTTCAACCTGAGGGTTGCGACCCACAGGAACTACATTAAAGGGCTGTGGCATTAGGAAGGTTGAGAACCACTGCTCTAAGGAGTCTAAACATCCAGCCCCCCATTTCCATTGCTTTCTAGTTTATTCTTTTGTTGCTTCATTTTTTGTGTGTGTGTGGGGGGTGAATCAGTATTTATTAACATATTCTTATTTCCCTTTCTCTCTTTTTTTTTTTTGAGACGGAGCCTCAAGCTATCCCCCTGGGTAGAGTGCCATGGCATCACAGCTCATAGTAACCTCCAACTCCTGGGCTCAAGCGAGTCTCCTGCCTCTGCCTCCCAAGTAGCTGGGACCACAGGCGCCCACCACAACGCCTGGCCATCCTTTTTTGGGTTTTTTTTTGGGTTGCAGCCATCATTGTTGTTTGGTGGGCCTGGGCTGGAGATTCGAACCCGCCACCTTAGGTGTACGTGGCTGGCGCCTTAGCCGATTGAGCCACAGGCCTCTCTTACTCAAAAGATTGGCTTGCTATTACATTCTGTATCTATTTTTTTCACTTTGGTTCCCGGGGTGTAGAATAGCAATTCTTGATTGTTGGGATAGACCAAGGCTCTATGTTTACTTTCTAAGTTTGTAGTAAGAGATAATTAGCTTTAATTTGTACTCTTCTCTAACACCAACCTTGAATTTTTCTTTTTTCTTTCAGAGACAGGGTTTCACTATGCTGTCCAGGCTGAAGTACAGTGGCTACTCATGCACAATCACAGCACACTGTAGCCTCAAATTTCTGAGCTCAAGCAATCCTTCTGCCTTGCCCTCCTGAGCAGCTGGCACTGCACAGTAGTGGGTCACAGAGGCCAGCTCCAATCTGATTTTAAATGAAGCTCAGAAGAAGTGACAAATTCTACTTCTTCAAGGTATTCTGGGATGTTCCTTTTCAAGATGGAAACTTGTCAATTGTTTCCCAATAGGCAAATCTGTATTCTTCAAATCCATTGTCTGTGGGAAGAAAATTTAACACCAAATGCACGCGGTCAGTGGACAGCTCTAGATGAGATCTCTGGAATTTTGGCAGGTGGCACACAGATTAAACAAATGCCATCTGTATAATTTCTTCATATTATGATAAAGGAACATGATTAGCAACACAGAAATACAATTCTTTTCTTCCTAGATCTGGAAGACTAGCTCAAGTGAGGTTGAAAGCCCATTATATTTTATAAATTCAAACTAAATTCACATATTTCCATATTGAGTGAATATCAGCTATGAGGCTAGGCTATGTCTAACTAGAGGTAAAAGACATGGAAAGTCTTTGCCAAGCAGTACTTGGTTGGTAGAAGATCCACAAGCAGCTGAGTCTACGAGAGTCAGAGTTTTGAACCCCAAGTTAACAACCAACAAATGTTAATGAGTGAGAACTATATCAGTTTTTTAAGTCACCATCCATTGCTTCCCATAAAGTATGGGCTTAGGGAAGGAAAAAACCCTCAAAACTCAACATTAAATAAATCTGACTTCAAGGTCCTAATGTTAAATAGTGACTATATAGTAATAGGTATTGTTTGCAAATGTAACTGGGTAAATGCAGCTTTCAGAATCCATTCTGTAATGAGAATATTTTCAAATTCAAAGGAAGAAGTGAAACCCCCTTTAAAGATGAGTTGCAACTGACTTTAGTTTCTACAGTTCTTTTTTTTTTTTAAATGTATCACAGTATTAATAATGCTTTATTTATTTATTTATTTTTGCAGTTTTTGGCTGGGGCTGGGTTTGAACCCACCACCTCCGGCATATGGGGCCAGCGCCCTACTCCTTTGAGCCACAGGAGCTGCCCCAGTTTCTACAGTTCTTAAAATCAAAACAAAAAATATCAGCATGGCATGGTGGCCCATGCCTGTAACCCTAACACTCTGAGAGGCCAAGGTGAATAGATTGCTGGAGCTCAGGAGTTTGAGACCAGCCTAAGCAAGAGTGAGACCCCATGTCCACTAGCTGGGCATTGTGGCAGGCACCTGTAGTCCCAGCTACTTGGGAGGCTGAGGCAAGAGAATAGCCTGATCCTAGGAGTTTGAGGTTGCTGTGAGCTATGACACTCTACCCAGGGTGACCCCCGCATGCCTCCTACTCCCAAATTTAGGCCTCTAGAAGAAGAAACTAGAGACACAATACACAGAAAACAATTTATCAGCTGGTCAAGTCAAACAATTTTTTAAAAATTAATTATATTTTTCATTCCAGAAAGGCATTATTTGCTATTCTTCTTGACTAGACAGGCAAACATATACAAAGCAGCTCAGGATGTATATGTTCAATTTTAGATTAAAGAATCAGAATAAAATCAGGACCTCAGGTGACTTACAAGAAATAAGCTGGTTGAAAAGAACTGTTGACTGTGACATCTCTGGAGCTATCTAAAATTAAGAGTTACCTACTGCTCAAGAATGAATGAATAACATACAACACCCCTTCCCTACCATCCTCTCTACCTCTCAAGACCAAAATACAGAAGTTTACGTTTTCCTGACCTACAACTTTCTTAACAGCTATTCTCTGACATGTAGACAGAAGTATAAGGATAAAGATTTCTTGCTATATATTATATGGCAAACCCAAAGTCAAAGTTAAATTTTGTATAGGAATTTAATTTGGGCAAATTTTATCAACAAATACAAATAATAGTGCTAAAACAGGGGTCCTCAAACTTTTTAAACAGGGGGCCAGTTCAATGTCCCTCAGACCATTGGGACTGCGGGCCCTGAGATGAGTCGGCTGCTAAGTAGGACAGGCAGTGGCGGCAAAAACACCCTGCGGGCCGGATAAATGTCCTAGGCAGGTTGCATGTGGCCCACAGCGGTAGTTTGAGGACCCCTGCGCTAGAACATCACTGATTTAGTCACATAATTTCAAACCATGTTTGTTTAACTCTCAGCATACAAAGAACGAGCCTCACTGGGAAAACCACCTGGAAGCACTAGATCAAGGTTTTTACCTAAACCCGATTGGAAACCAAGCTTGAAATCCACATTTATTAGCATGGTGACCATCAAGATCCTGAATGCCTAGACTTCTATGATTTTCTAGTTTTAGGGCTCTGCCTCAACATCGGTGACTTACAGTTTGCAAACATTCTGGAGACCTTTGCTACATCTACACTTCACAGAGGCAAGAACAGGGGTGAGGGATAAATGACTTACTTAAGACAATTTGCTACCAACACTGAGATTTTAAAAGTAAACCGCAAAAAGCACCCATGAATCCTGTACTATTTTTCTTCTTTTGGAATAGGCTGGGGAAACAGCAGCTTTGCTTTTTATTTACAAAAGGTCTGTTTACAGAAAAATCTACTTTTGCATTAAAGCTTTCGAGCTTACAATCCTAGAAAAACATTTGTAAGCTTTAGGGAATGAAATCTTGATTAATTTTGGCAGAAGTGAAATGATGCAGACAAAAATATAATGTTTTTAAGTTGCCAATGAATTACCATTGAAAGGTACTGCTCCTTAGGCTTGGAAAGGTTGGGAGTGAATAGTAAATGTTCCACTCTGGCAGACAATTCCACTGTCTTTTGGGGGATGGAGTTAGAAGAAGAACAGATGGGCAATGTAATTCTGACCTTTTTTCTAGGACCAAAGAAATTAACTCAGAATTACCTATTTGAATCAATTCCACCTATATTTATGCAAGGAGATTTTCAATTTGGTATGGTTAAATTGACCAATGTATTTTGGAGGGGAGGTCCACCGGGGAAACTCACTGCTTATTTTCATGTGAAGTTGCCATACTCTAAAAACAGAGGAAAAAAATATATATGTAAAATATATATAAATAATATATATTTATATATAAAAATAAAAAATATATATGTATTTTCAGATAGAGTCTTACTCTGTTGTCTAGGCTAGAGTGCCATGGCATCATTATAGCTCACAGTTGCCTCAAACTCTTGGGCCCCAGCAATCCTCCTAACTCAGCCTCCTGAGTAGCTGGGACTCAGGCACCAGCCATGATGCCTGGCTAATTTTTCTTTTTTTCTTTCTTTCTTTTTTCTTTTTTTTTTTTTTCAGTAGAGACAAAGTCTCACTCTTGCTTAGTGTGGTCTTAAGTATCCTGACCTCAAGTATTCCTCCCACTTTGGCCTCCCAGAGTACTAGGATTATAGGCGTGAGCCACTGCACCTGGCCAAGAGAATATTATTATTCTCTTTAAAAGGAATTTAAGTACTGAATGGTGATGGGATATTTTCTTTCATTTACACACTAATACCACAATCACAGAACATGCCTATAAACTGAAAACATTCCACTAGGTAGGTCCCTTCTCATCTGTTGTATGCCACTCAAAAAGCACCTTCTCCAAGTCATTTCTTATAACTCATCTAAAAGATCTAGTGAAGTCAAATTTTCTCAATACAAAAGAACCTTATTAATTATAGGCACCCCCAAGTTGAAAAACAAAAGACAACTTTCCTCATTAACATATTTTCACTTTTTGGTACCACTTCACTAACTGTACTGACTAAAAAAACATTATTAGTCTATTAATTTTAATAAAGCATTCTGGATTTAAATAACACATGGTTACTGAATCTTGGTTTCATAACTATGGGAGATTATTTAAAGTACTCAAATGATTTCACTAATATGTGGACTCACACTCATAGAAACAGGGAGGGCAAGGGTAGATATGAGGGGTCAGCACTTAGCAGAATAAAGAGGAGATACTGGTTAAGGGTAGAATTTACACTTATAAATGAAGTTCTAGAGAGCTACTGTACAGCAGTGTGACTCCACTTAACACACTGTATTAACATTTCTAAGTGAGATTTTTAAGTATTCTCACCACACACAAAAGCTAACTGTGAGGTGCTGGATTTTTTTTTTTTTTGAGACAGCATCTTGCTCTGTCACCCCCGCTAACTGGAGTACAGTGGATGATGCATAATTACCTCAACTCGGGTAATCATTTCACAATGTATATATATCAAACATCACATTGTATACCTTGAATACATACAACCTTTAGTTGTCCATTATCTTTAATAAAGCTGAAAAATGTAACATACTGATTTAATGAAGCAAAATTTCCAATTATGTGGTTTTTAAGAATAGAATTTTTCCAAAAACTGAGACATATTTTAAGTATATAATTTCACACGCTGAACAGGACTGCAAAATATAATTCCAAGAAGGTCTGTAATGCCTTTGATCATTTTAAAGGTTTCTTTAAGAACAGAATATCAAGGTAATTGGCATGATTATATTCCCTAAATTAGGCAGCCTCAGCTTTAAGGCATCATTGAGCAAACAATGAGATGTCCTTGTATCAACAGGCAGTTGCAAAGTTTCCTAGCAGATTTGTTTTTCTATATGCTGCAGAGCAGTTATAACTGGGACCTCTGACTCCTCGGGGAGGACTATGAACTGTGTTCTAATGAGGTTTAAGTTTATGTAAGTTTAGTCTAGAAGGCCTTGAATATAGTCCTTATTCAGCTATCCTTCGGTGAGTATGGAAAGGTCCCCTTTAAGATCTCTGGCAAAGAAACAAGAATATCCCTGTAAAGACCACCAAGGTAAAGAGGTCTTGGCCTGTGGTTATTATACTAAAGACTAGATTTCAGGGAGGTAAAGGTAGAATTCGTACAGGACTGTATGTGCTCCAACCTCTAAATCTAGCTGTCTTTCTACATAATCCTCTCTCCCAGTGCCCCAAATGAAATTTCATTCATGTTTCTCCAACACATGCTACACAACTACTGAGAGACAGGGTTTGACCTTTCTTTCAAGTCAAGCTTGTCCAGGGACAGAGGCATATTAGTATCAGCATACATAAAACAAACCCTTATCTGCCCTCCCCTTTTTTTATCTTAATAAAGCAACAATGACAGACCCCCCTCAAGACTGAAGGGGAATTGTGTGTCTGTACCTTACGTTTGCTCACTTTGGCTAAAGGAGGAATTTCCTCTCCTGGCCACCTGGCTTATCAGCTTTTTAAATTCTGCCCACTTTTTTTTTTTCTTCCCATCATTTTTCCTCTAATTTTTACATTTTGGCTTTTTGGTCAGCCACTCAATCAACTCCTGTGATTTTCTGTGTTTTTGAAGCCAGAATTCCACTAAAACATCGTGTCGTGATCTTCATAATTTTATTACTTTAGTCCAGGAACTGATAATATAAATTAGCATTGTACAAAACCAAATTAGCATTGTAGGGGGAAGTCTCTCTTTTTTGACCTGATTTTCAATCTATTGAGTACAGGAAGCAGAGCCAACCAGAAACTAGAATTGGGGATGAGGACTAAGAGTCAAAATGATTCTCAGCATTTCAAATAAAATATAGACTTGAGAAAAGCCGTTGGCTTACAGGAGGCCTGACTATTCCCTCTTTTTTCTAGAGAGACCCTTGACTTCCTTACAAACTGCCTCAGTTGTATATAGATCAAGAAACAACAACCCAGTGTGGCTAGGAGATAATAGTCCCAACATCCCAGTCACCAGTGTTCTCAATTCTAGACAAAGAGTCTAGGTTTTTGTTTTTTTGAGACAAAGTTTCATTATATCACCCTCGGTAGAGTGCCTAGAGTGCCGGGGCATCACAGAAACCTCAAACTCCAGCTTAAGCGATTCTCTTACCTCAGCCTCCCAAGCAGCTGGGACTACAGGCACCTGCCATAACACCCAGCTATTTTTTTGTTGCAGTTGTCATTGTTGTTTAGCTGGCCTGGGCCAGATTTGAACCTGCCACCTTCAGTGAATGTGGCTGGTGTGACGCCATAACCATTGTGCTATAGGCGCCAAGCCAAGATTCTAGGTTCTTAGGGCAGGGTCCATGGATGGGCTTTAGACTGCCAACTCCCCCCTTAAATGTGAATTGTTATAAATGTAGTCACATGTGCCACAATGACATTTTAGTCAATGACAGACCCTACATACAACAGTGATCCCATATGAATATAATGGAGCTGAAAAATTCCTATCATCTCTAGTGACACTGTAGCATACTGCATTACCCATGTTTGTAGTAATGCTGGTGTAAACCTACTGTGTTGCCAGTTGTTTAGAGTCTAGCACACACAATTATGTGCCATACATAACACTTGATAATGATAATAAATGATTGTGTTACTGGTTTATGTAATTGCTGTATGTTACTTTTAATCATTATTTTATTTTTTTGGAGACACAGAGTCTTACTTTGTTGCCCTCAGTAGAGTGCCATGGCATCATAGTTCACAACAACCTCAAACTCTTGGGCTCAAGCAATTTTCTTGCCTCAGACTCCGGAATAGCTGGGACTACAGGCATCCGCCACAATGCCCAGCTATTTTAGAGATGAGGTCTCACTCTGGTTCAGGCTAGTCTTGAACCTGTGAGCTTAGGCAATCCACCCACCTTGGCCTCCCAGAGTACTAGGATTATAGGTGTGGGCCACTGTGCCCGGCTTAATCAATATTCTAAAGTATACTTATAAAAAAAGTTAACTGTAGAACAACCTCAGGCAGGTCCTTCAAGAGTATTATAGAAGGCATTGTTATCATTAGAAATGACAGCTCCATGCCTGTCACCACCCCTGGAGACCTCTAGTTACACAATAACGTGGAGATGGAAAAGAGGAATACTAATGATCCTAAGCCATGTAGGCCTAAGCTAATATGTATCTTAGTTTTTAATGAAAGTC